>JAHBCN010006298.1:71819-83017 GCA_019359885.1 Listronotus oregonensis | reverse complement strand
CCCCATCTTGAGGTGGAAATTTTTATTACATTTTAATTACAGAAATCGATAAAAAGAAGTAATTTTAAGTAAAAAATGTTACATACATTTTTTTCGTAAAACTAATATTTTTTTAGTTATTTGCGATTGAATGTAAAAGTTTTGCGACGAAAAAATCGAGGTTTTTAATAGGTTTTTCGCGAATAACTCTAAAAATATGCATTTTATCAAAAAACTGTAGGATGCAAAATTGTAGCTTATAAAAACTAAAAAAAACTATAGTTTAATAATTTCTCTACAACCAATACGAACCGAGCTACGGCTTGTAATGGTTAGCTAATTGTTCGACAAATGCTAAATTTGAAAGATTCAAAGTCAAATAGCGAAAAAACTTTGGATTTTTCAAGGAAAATAGGGTCTTTTTTTAAAGTACATAATTAGATCTTTCTTTTAAAGACAAAAAAATTTAAGCATGAAAATTGAGCAAGTTATGATAAAAATAAGGTCGGTCCATACTTTTTCTACGAAAAGATCATTAAAAACAACCCCCTAATTCCCCCCTAATTAAAATTAATCTTTACCCTTTAGCGATTCTTTTTATATATGTATTATTAATACATCTTAAAAGTTTAACAATTTAAACAATTTTAGAAAATTGGAGCTTAAATGAAAAACAATTTTCCGCAATGTCGTAAAAATGCCCTTTTCTTCAAAATAACTTTAACAATTTTGGAGATAACAAAAAAGATGCTAGAGTGCCGAATGGTAGCTTTTTTGATTACAAAGATTTTTATTTTTTTAGATTTTTCTGTACAATTAATATTTGGCAAGATATGGCCGTTTAAAGCGTTTATTTACGAGCGGGCACCACCTTATTCGAGCCCTTTAAACTCATCCCATTTTAAAACTAAGGAATTATAAATAAAATTTTTCATAGCCATGTAGCTCTTGAAAAACCTACAAAATCATTTTTAAAAAAACTTTATCATTAAAACTAAAGGAGCTATGTTTAAAAAACCAATCATTTTTTTTTTCAAAAAATTCGAATAGCACACTTTGGAGCATAATAATTTCTATAACCGGTATACTTTATACTTTAACCGGTATAATTTTTGTATGTAAATTTTCTTTTTCTCCTATTTATATCTGTCTATTATATTGGTTTATAAGAATTGCAATGTTGTAAGGGGTGGTTTTTAAGGATTGAAAATTTGCCAAATAATGAAATTGGTAATATTTCAGGCAGTAATATTTTTGATTAATAAATCTGTCAAGCTATTAATTTTTGGGTAAATCTTTTTTTTTAATTTAATAGGATTTGATTTATGAGGGTCGAAAAGTTGCAAAATGAAATTAGTACATATTTTAAGCAACATCATTTTAAAATTAAATTTCTATGAAAAATTAATTATTTTTTAGGTAAATATTTTTTTTACTTTAAGCTCTAACAAGGGTTGATTTTTAAGGGTTAAATATTTTGAAATTGTATTTTAAAGCATAAAACAATTATTATTTAAGTAATCCAAACCAACTTTTACTCACTCTAAGGTTTAAACGGTTATTTTATAAGTTTTGACAATTAGGAGTAGTTTTTATCCTTAAAAAACAAACAGCGCACATCACCATGAAATGGAATTTAAAGTAGAGGGTTAGAAGCTCCAAATTCCAAATTTTTATGCCAATCAATCAGGGACAAAAAAAATTCGAGGTTTTACTATTTTTTTAGCTTTATTCTGGGACTATAATTATGTATCATCAAATCGTTTTAATTTATTAAGAACAATTTTTTTTGTTAATTTCATGGGGGGTGGTTATTTAAAAGTTAAGTTATTGTTGTTAAATATTTATTATACCGTAAACTGTTAAGATATTTTTTTTACAATATAAGGGTCATTAAATAATTTTAGTATAAAAAAAACATTTTTTTTGTAATTTTGTTATTAAGGGTGATTTTTAAGGGTTTAATCGTTACAAATATAATGTAGAATATAACTAACAACATAAAAATATATTCATTCTACATATTTAGCTATGATTTTAATTTACATAATGTCTATTTCATGTTTTTTAAAAATATTTAGCATAAGGGGTGCTTTTTACCCCTAAAAATTAAAAGCACACCTTAAGCATATATAAACTTTGATCTAGACGATGACAGCAACTTAATTCCAAATTTTATAAAAATTGAAACTGTACAAAAAAAAATCCGGAGGTCAAACACCTTTTTTCTCCCCACAGACTGTACTATAAAGGACTTTCTTATTAACTTATAATTAAATAAATCTGAATGTCATTTTATTTATAGATGTCAAAAATTTCCAGTGTAATTTCATGCACCTTACCCTAAGGAGGAGAAAAATTTCCGATTTTTTTTTAGTTGCTATGGTAATGATACAAAATACAGGCTTTTAATTGGTTAAAAAATACTGGTGTAAAATATTCTGTCATATTTAATCTGATTTTTTGCATATAGTGCAAAAATTGCATTTTGTTCACAGTAACGATACGCACTGTTTCCGTAAAGTCCGACCAACTCTATTGCAAGATTGAAATGTCGCAACCTTTTTAAAGCGCGCACATGTCATATCCTCCTTGAACCGATTCAAAGAACTCGATGGGCCTTTACAATGTCTTTTATGTTAAATGCTTAACAGTTTTAATTGAAATGTCTACGAAAGTGTAAAGAAAGGGTTTTACGCACATTAACGTAATAAATAGTGTAACGCATGGGGTGTATACGTTTCCAAAACAAAATTTAATTAATTTGTTAAGTTGAAAAATAAAAATTGTGCGTGTAAACGAAAATATCGGTAAAAGAAAATTATCATATTTAACAGTTTTCTGCAACTTTAAAATACAATTAAAATTAAATTTTAATAAATAGTTTTTCTTTTTTTTACTTACAAGTTATTCTCTTGCCCTCTAACATCTTCCGTTGAAACACAGGGCTGTATTAGTTGAGATATTAGTGATGGTTAAAATTTCGATCAGTTTAGTGCATTTGACTATGTTTTAATTTTCGCGGCATAAAACTAAATATGTTAAAATTTTGCTCGCCTTATGGAAAGCGAAAAGAGTTTCTGGTAAGTATTGACTACAGTGTGTCCCAAATTTGGCCTACATTTATTACTATCTCGCTTAGTAAACAAGATAAAGAAATAGATTTAAAGTTAATTTTGATTGTTCAGCAATTTTTTTTCTTGAAAATTTACTTCTGAAGATATTTGCGAAAAGATTAAAATCGTCTATTTTAATTTTAAGTTGTGATTCATTTGTTTTAATATAAATTATTTGGACCATTTTGCACAAACTTCTTTCCATGAAATTTTATAATCCGAATGTATTTTTGTTTTTTATAAATACAAACACAAAACATTTGTTATTTTAAATATATATTTGGAGCCATGTATTAAATATTTATTAAAAATTCGTAAACACATGACAAAATTAATTAACGTCTATTTAAAATGAACACTCATATGTCAAATTGAAACAACATATTATATTAATAAAATTTAAGAAAAATAATTTTTTGAATAATTATGGCAATGCCGGCCCAATGCCTGCTATCTAAATATGTATATGGAGTCATTTTATTTCGATACAGGCATAATTTAACAATGACCTTTGTAACGTAACATAAAACAAAATGTTTTTGATACCAAGTGAAAATGTCCCGATATATCATTTTAAGATTTCTTAATGTTATTTTTAAACTGACACTATTGGTATCAAATTTTTTAATGATTTGCCAAATTTTAAGAAATTTGTTATAGCGCTTTATTTAAATTTCTTTTTTAAAATAGATTTAATATCTTTTATTTTGAACGGGAGTGTAAAACGCACTTTTCGACACTTGGTTTCAGTTCGGAAAATGAACTTTTGCAGTATTCAGTCCGGCAAAAAAATACCGAACTAGTCCGGTAAAAGCTTACTTTACTGACAATACATGTACCATATTTAGGTGATTTTTTTGCTACTTTTGTTTGTTTTTTTTTCGGTCCCATCGTGATTTTTTTTTTAGAAACACATCTAAAAAAATTCCCTGAAAGTTTCAACCCTTAATATAATTATTAAGTACTCGCCCAAAGCGTGTGAAGATTTTCCAATTAAAAAAACATGTAAACTTTAAACCTTTTTTTTAATTAAGCAGCATTTTATGTTATCGTCTCGCCCACAGACGGAATTTTTTGAGAATTGAATGCTCTACAAAAGTGTCCATTGCGGCATAACCGCAACTCACATCGGCAAGGTAGTACGGGTCACTAAACCTATTTTTTTCATAAAATACTCGTTTTTCTGTCATTTTCTCATAAATGACAAGAGCTCCACAAAAAAAATGAATAACAAAGTTGTTGAAAATTTAATATCCTACCAAAAAGGTCCTAAATCGAATCGTTAAGACTCAACAGTTTTCAAGATATTTGGCCTTTAAATAATTTTACTTTGAAATTTTAGCAAATTATAATGTGTGAAAATTTCATAGTACAATTAATTAAATGCCAAATATCTTGAGAACTGTTGGTCTTAGCGATTCAATTATTAGGACCTTTTTTGTTAAAAATTAAATTTCCAACAACTGGGTCGATAATTTTTTTTGGGTAGCTCTTGTCATTTATAAGAAAATGACAGAAAAACAAGAATTTTATGAAAAAAATAGGTTAAGTGACCCGTAGTACCTCACCGGTGTTAGTTGCGACTTTGCCGCAATGGACTGAGCTATGGAAATTTAAAAAAAAGGATCAAAGTTCACGTGTTTTTTAAATGGAAAATCTTCACACGCTTTGGGCGAGAACTTAATATTAATATTAAGGGCTGAAACTTTTAGGGATTTTTTGGGGGTATTTCCATCAAAATTTTACGATGGGGCCGAAAAAAATCACCCTAACCTGATACACTCTATACTCTAATTTATACGATACAAAAAGTAAGTAATAATAATACTTACTATAGTAATCTTTACGATTTTTTTGGTACTAGTTGCCCTGCAGCCTCATAAGATTTTTGCAAAATTTCATCAGAAATTTGATTTCCACCATATTCCTCCATTTTGTCAATTTTACCAAAAATGATTGTAAAATACCACTTATTTTCTACTAACTTTTTTTTTCACCTTGACATAAATAAAATCAGGACAGTAGTGTGTCCTGGATATATCAAGGCAATCTTTTCGTTAAATTTAAATTTTATATCAGTACTGACCATGTTTTTACCAATAAACAAGAATCTTAAAATCTGTTTTGAAAGCAGACAATTAATTATTTTTTAGATATACGAAGCAGGTTAAAAATACATTATTATTTCAAAACAAAAATTTCGACAGTACAGTTAAAAAAATATTGTACATTATTCGTCCGAAAAAACTTAACAGTATTCGTTTTGAAATTCTAAACTTTGTTTCTTCCTCTCACTCATACCAGTCCAATCATTACAGCAAAAAAAAAGGTAATTTTTGTAATTAATCTTAACAGATATCTGACTACGCCATGACTTTGGGAATAACCTGTAGATTACTAAAATTAAAATTCAACCAATTTTGTAAGCTCAAAGTATATATTATTAACTGTCATTTTCCAAAAAAATAGCCCTCAATGTTAAAAATTAACGGTGATACGAATTAAAAAAAAAGGTCTGTTTTAAGCGTTTTTCCGGCTTTTTTATATGAAAAAGGGTCGGATCTGGATTTTTCAAAAACTATTTTGTAGGTTTTTGAATTCTCTACAAACGGCAGTACTTTTTGTTATATTAAAAAAAAAACGAAAAAAGGCCTTTTTTTAATAATTATTGTTTAAAAAAATTGCCTGAAAAAAATTTGGTTGGATTATTGATTTTAGTAATCTACGTTATTTCGAATCATTTTAATCAGATATCTGTTAACATTAATTACAAAAAAAATCTAAATGATTAGACTATACTGTAAAAGTACATTTTCCGGACTTATAACGTAAATATCTAATAATGAAACTTTATTCTCATACACGCACAAAAATTTAACGTTTTTAACTTATTTTAGTGGTAATTTATGTTTGCAATTTTTTTTTTTGGTCATAGCACAATTAAAATAACTTCACGGAATGCCGAAAGTCGTATTAAACTAATAAAATTCATTAAAAAAATCGTTATAAATGTACTACATTTTGAAAACGTAATTTAGTTGCATATGATCAAAAAAATATATGTATCTTTTTTTTAGGTTAATCCGGGAAGCAAAGCAGCTCAAAGGGGAATAAGAGAGGGAGATTTAATAACATCGATTAACGGTCAAAGTACAAAAAATTTAACCAACAACGAAGCCCATAACCTCCTTAAAAAGTCCGGCAGTACTTTAAAATTAGGACTTAACGAGTAAGTATATGACTTTAATTTGGACTTTAATAGGTAAAAATACCAGTAATGTAGCAACTTAACTATTGATAAAAACATCCTTTCTAAATTTCCATTAGCAAAGGTCCTTAAACATGCAAAGCCACTGTGCAAACGCCACGTTTGCCTTAAGAAAAATGTGTTAAGTTACTATGGTGCAGGGCAATCCTGTAGAACATTTACCTCCTTACCTTCATTTCATAAGAATTACCTCATTTTGGTACCTGAAGTAAGTACCTAGTAAGGCAAAAAAGTAAAAAATTATTTTTTTTTATCTTGGACCAGTCTATGAACGTACCCATTGTGTCTTATGATCGGTTGCACCAACACCCTTTAGTAATTTAACGTTGACATTTGACAAATATTTTGTTTATGCATTTTTTGTTGGTAGTTTTCAATAATGAAACAAAGATTTTAAACAATGGTGGTTTGGATTTACAAATGTGATACTAAATAGATTTGGGTAAGATCACCTCAAGTGGATCTCCCACTTTCCACTTGATCATGGAATTTATTTATATATTTTTTTCGGGAAAAGACATCATCAACAATTAAATCCCAAACAGTTTTTAAAAATTTTTATTTTAACAACTTTTTTTTACAATAAAACATTTTGTGGACTTTTAATTAAAAAATCAATTACAAAAAAAAAACATAAAAGATAATTTAATGATATTTTTAGGATTTGTTGTTTAATATTTAGATTTTCAAAACAGTAAAACATCTAAAGATCATTTGTTTATTATCATATTTTTTATTAACCTTTAAAGAAACAATTGCAAATTTTGATGACTTCTCCCTCAACAATAAAAAACAAATTTTTTGTTAGATTTGTCATTTATTATAGTTTAATATTCCGACAAAAAATTTTCACTGCTTGCAATAAAATTAAATACTAGTAGAGAAGTCATCGAAATTTGCATTTGTTTATTTAAATGTTAATAAAAAATATGATAATAAAAAAATAATTTACAGATGTCTACTTTTTAAAAATATGAATTATTAGACAAATCCTGAAAATGTATTTGAATTATTTTTAGTGTTGTTTTTGTAATTGATTTTTTATGTAAAAGCAATATTTTTTTAGTAAAACATAGTTAATAAAAAGTTTTAAAAAATGTTTTAGGATTTAATTGTTGATGATGTCTTATTCCTGAAAAAATATATAAACCTAAATTCGGACGGATAATCTTACGCTTTTTAAAAGGATTAGATTAACGAAGCCAACAGGGCTCAGCTTACTTGGTCAAACCAAAGATGAGCTCGAATTTGAACATGACACGTCTTTAAATTTTGGATATTTACTTGTAAATTGAAAATATTTAAATACATTTAAATAAATTATTGTAAGTTTTTTTTGTTTTCAATTATGAGTTTATATCCCATTAATATTGACAATAATTGTTTTCTTTCTATAACCATAATGTTAGGCGTCCTTGATCTTTTTTTCAATTTTTTTTTCAATTATTACAACAAAAAATCACCGACTTTGCATTGTAGTTTCCACAAAATAAAAAAAGTTTTTGGACGTTTTACCATGATGCCTAGACCTGATCATCTTTAAAAAAAAATGTTAATTCAATATTTACAAAAATTTAAGTAAAATTACTACTCTCATTTTATCACTCACAAGCTAGAAAAGGAGATATCTACTATCAGTCTATTCTGATTATTCGATTAATCAAAAAGAAGGAAGATGTAACGTTGCCGCCTTTCTAAGTACTTTTAGTAAAGTTGCAATAAAAATCTAAGTTGCCCTTAATTTTAAGAATTTCTTAATAAAGATCTACCTAAGATACTTTTGGTGCAACCGATCATTTAGTAAAGTAAGACACAGTTTATCGACAATGAAATTAAAGTTTTAAATGTTTTGGGATAAAGCAAAGAACTCAGACGGCAGCAGGTTTTACAATCTTTTAGCTAGAAAAACAAGTAATAAAAACATTGAAGCAGTAATCTAAGGAGTGTCTGATTTGGGATATATACAGGATATATAGGCTAGAAGGAAAGAAATACTTTCTAACACAAAAAAGGGAGCCGAGCTTTTTGAAAACAGCAGTGGCTATAGATATAATGCAGTTTTGTCGAATTAGGGTTTTTATAATGCTCTGACACTCCATGGTGCGACAACTAAACACAAGACATCTCTTCATCACGCCTCAAATAATTACTTTGCTAATTCCCCACATGTCATTTCATTACATAAATTGTGCCACTATAATAGAATTCTACTGTCATTTATTTTATTTAAAAAGATGGTACAGAGAGTTTTTTTTTTGATCAACTTTCCAAAGAGTTCAGACATTGAATTTCCAGTCCCATGAATATATTTGTCAATTGCGACCCTTTTCAGTTGGAGGATGAACCTTTTAGGGGTCCGATTCTGTAAGCAAATTTTTTGACATTCCTTTTCTCTATCTCTTTTAAAACAGTGACAAACTTATGAGGGCAACAAGGACATGTGATTATGAGATTCTCCTTTCTTATATTTTTACAGAATCCCAGAATGTCGACGATGGAGTGTCATAGACCCGTTTTTTATGTTACTATAATTTCTTTTTTACCAATGTACTCTGCAGTGATATTCCTCAAAGGAAAAAAAGGACCTTAAACATAAAATAAATAAATTTTTAATACACAATTATTTAAAAAAAAAATACAATCCTTAAATTGTTATTGTTTTTCTTTTATTGGAACCTTATTAAACAGTAAAAAATAACAATAAATAATGGATAATGCGATTATATAACTCTTATAAAATCAAACAACAATAACAATAGATTAGACTATAGTATTGGCTTATACAGTGGTGGAACTTTGGCTACTGACTTACAGAATAATTTTAAAATTAAGCTGTCTTACACATTTGGGAATTATTCCGATAATTATTGTTTTATTTAGAACTTATGACCTTTAGTTCAGCACATAGTCCAGTCGAAAAGTGTGTTTCCTGTGAAAAATATTTAAAAAGCATTTTTTCAATGTCCAATGAAGACGGAAGTTCGTTGTTAATTGACAATTGTCTAAATTTTTTAAAAACTAACTTTAAGTTAAATTTTCAACGGGAATAAATTCTTTGAAGTGTTTTGAATACACAATAACTTTAAAAAAAATTTCAATTAATATTCAATACCCTAAAAAAATATTTAGTGTGACGTACTCGGTTTTTAGGTCGAGCGCGCGACCAAAAAGGTCGCGCGGAGGCCCATTTTCAGTGTTAAATTAAAATTATAAATAATGGAGATAAAACTCCGGGAGTGAAAACTTTTTTATCCAAAATTTCCTTCTCTTCATGGATCTTTTTGCAATTTTCGCTATCTCTTATAGTTTTTGAGTTATCATCAAAAATCAAAAAGTTATGTAGTACTCAGAATTTTCTTTACTAGATTTATTAAATAATTTAAAAACCCCCAAAAAAAATATTCTAAAATTAAATAAATAACAATCTATATTTAAACATTAAAAACTTCATCAAGTCCTAGTTCTTCCTGGATTTTTCCCGGGGGCCCCGATGCTGCATTACCCCGTTGCACAGAAAAAAAATTTTCCCCTTTGGGGATGATGAAACTTCGAGTTTTTTTGCATTGTTTTTTTTTGAAAATTTCTTTAAAAAAAACCCCCTTAGCCTCATCCCCCCCAAAGGGGCCCCAAAAAAAGTTTAAAACACAAAAAAAAGAAAAAGCGTTTTTTCAAGCTCTTTATATTTCAGTTTTTTTTTATTGGGGGAAATGAGCAGCCCACCAAAAAAATTTTTGTGGGGGGGCTGCAAGTACCCCCAAAAAAGTAATTGTTTTCCATATTTCCGGGGAATTAAGGTCATTCCCCTTTTCCTACCCGTTTTCCATCGCTTCTGCAAACTCCAAGAGGCTCTAATACGAAGGTTTTTAGCTAAAATCAGAGCTCTTTTGATAATGTCATTTATCTGACTGTGTCAAAAGAACGCCCCGCGTTTTTTTTCAGCAACCCCCTGTCGGCCATAAATACCCATTTTCGCCGCAAACGCAGGTGTGCTCCCCAAAAAGGGAGACCAAGTCTGAGAGCGATGGAAATATGGAATGTTTTTTTGTCTAACAAATTTCCCAAGGACGAAGATGGAAGTGCGTTAATCCCAAAATTTTTTCAGGGCCCCGGGAAAAGCGTGGGGGTGCCTTATCTTCACTTGTCTGGCACATGTTTGTAAATATTTTGACGAGCTTGGCAAATTAAAAAATCAAAATCTTTTTTTTTTGGTTTAAATTTTTGTGGTTGATTTTTTTGATTGCAAACAGAAACCTCTTACAAAACAA
Organism: Listronotus oregonensis; assembly: GCA_019359885.1. NCBI lineage: Eukaryota > Metazoa > Arthropoda > Insecta > Coleoptera > Curculionidae > Listronotus > Listronotus oregonensis. The sequence continues at coordinate 72,389 of JAHBCN010006298.1, read as the reverse complement.
TTGCTGAAATTATTATCTTATTTTCCAAGAAAAATAGGGGAAAGGGAAAATTTTGGAAAATAAACCTGACACCCTTGATTGAAACCCAAAAAGGGGAAATAGACAGGGTGGATGTATCTCTTATTCCAAGACCTCCAAATTTTACTGGAAAAGTGCTTTGTAACCAAAATTTAATTTAATATCACAATTTGTTATGTCTTAAAATAAACTTTTTTAATACATTATCAAAATTACAAAGTAATTCTGGATATTTCCAACAATGAACATCTTAACAAATAAGACATTCGAGGTATGGCAAAGGAAAATTTTAGTAAAAAAAGGGAAAAATGTGAGTCTATAAATTTTAATTTGGTGCTAAGAGATTTTAAAAATTTTTTTCTTTTTATTAATTGAGTATTCAATTTCATTTGACGAAAAAAAAACCCCTTTCCCCCTAAATTAAAATTTGAAAAGGGAATTACTGACAGATTAGGGGAAAAAAATTAAAAAAAAATTTTTTTTGTTTTTGGAATGATCTTTAGATAAAAAAATTAATTCACATTTATCAAAATTTAAATTTAAACCCAAATC
>JAHBCN010006298.1:49855-71809 GCA_019359885.1 Listronotus oregonensis | reverse complement strand
ATTTTACAATTTACATAAAATATAATATATATTATGACGTTTTACGAAAAAAATCCATAAGTTAAGATGCCAAATGGATCAAATTAACAAGTATTTTTCAACAACCAACAACCTATTTCCAGCGAATAAAAAATAATGACCCAATCATTTATTAGAAAGTGTCAAGTACGAGGCTTTGAAGGTTAGCTTCGGTTTATTTTTGTTTTTAAAAACGGAGTTTTGAAAAAAATTAAAAATAGATGTGCATATTGGTTTGAGATTTTCGCGAGGAAACGTAGTGATCCGAAATTGGATCAGAGCATCATAATAGAGTTTACGGTGGTGTGTGTTGTCAGTTTGTCTCGTTTAATGCGAATGGAAAACAATTTATTTTAGTGTTCACCAAATCTGACATAAAAAAACCAGGTATTGTAAAAATTTTAGTTAAATTACTACGCTATAATTGCAACGACAAAAAATACAATAAAACGTGTAAATCTAAGCTTAATCTTATGTAATGAGTGTCTTTATTTGATTAAAAGTGCCCTCAAAGATTTCGAAGTTTCCAGTAGGCAGTAGATTTACATTAGATACAAAAAAAAATTAAATCGCAGAACGGTGTAATTTAAATTTATATTAAAACCCAAAATTTTTGGACATAAATTCAATGCATTTTTCTTAAACTTATTTTTTTATACTTTTAGAGACATTGAAGGATCCCCGAAACGAAGGCAATACCGTACGATCCACCAAGAAACGCACCAGGAAACTATAAAAAGTAAGATAAAGATACTAACTTTAAAATAGTGTTCTAAATATGGTAATTGGTATTTTTAAATTAGTATTCTAACTTTAAAAAAAAGGTTTAGAACTGCAGAAAGTAAAATCTAATAAAAAATATATACTGTGTGATATAGATATTGCAACACTCACAATATCCTAAGATATACCCATAATTTTTTGCCGGCACCTTTTAGCAATGCCTCCTGTGCGAAGATGTGCCGGTGTATCGTCAATTAAGTGAATTTGAACGATATAGAATAGTACGTCTATGGGATGTCATTTCGGAAAATTGGAAGAATCGGTAACCGGGATGCTACAACAGTGATGCGATGTTGGCAAGAGTGGTCTATACATCGTCGCAGTACACCGTCGTAGGGGCACTGGGGCTTTAAGAGAGAGGAACGACAGATCGTGAAGAACGGGTCTTAAGAGTGTCCTTAGAGATCGTTTCAGCACAACAAACGCAGTTGGAGATGGACATGAGTGGAGGGTAGCTACGGGTAGACAGATATCACGACCGATTTATCGAAAAAATAAACCTATGGGCTACAATCATACCGTTCTTGGATTGTATTGCCATTGACCAATGACATAGACAGCTACGTCTGGTACGGTGTCAAGAACGGGCTCAATGGAATGAGGAATAGAATCTGGTAGTATTTAGTAACGAATCACAATTTTGTATGTAGGCTTATGATAGGGGGAGTAGGGGAGTTCGTCGAAGACGTGGAGAGAGACGACAACTCCAAGTTTGCGTAAACGCGAGACTGCGCTTACTAGAGGCATTATGGTATGGAGTGCTATAGCAATTGGAAGCAGATCACTTCTAGTTTTTTTAGATAAAAACATGAACGCCTAGTTTTACATTAATAAGTGTTACAACCTGTTGCGTTGTCATACCTTCAACAACTGCAAAACCCAATTTTTCAGCAGGACAATGCTAGATCACACACAGCTGCAGTTACAAGAGACTTCCTTCGACAAGCCATTCTTTTTTTATGGTCTGCAAGGTCACCTGACCTATCGCCTATTGAACATGTATGGGACATGATGGGTAGGAGGCTAAACCGGTTGCAACATCTTATGCTGAGTGTACAACGTTTACGTTATAAAGTAAGATTATCCTGGGAGACCTTACCACAGGCAAATATTGATCATCTGATTCGCAGTATGCCACGAAGAGTTACAGAATGTCAAAACTTACATGGTGGTGCAATTCACTACTGATTTTTTGAAAGTTTGGTTCAATTTTTCTAGTTAACAATATCATCAATTGTTATGCTCATCTGCCCCAATTATTTTTCAAAATATTAATTAAATATACTTACATTTACTGGGTGTTGCAATTTTTGTCACATAATATACTTATGGTCAAAATAATTTTCATTTTCCAAATTGCAACAGAATTGGATTCTTAATGGCTTTTATATTAAATAGCTTCAATACGTTCTTGTTGGGCTTACTCGCCTGGAAATTTTCTTAAGAATGGGACCACTTCGGTCCTGGGCCCGGGGTATAGCGACTGAGTGTGCTGAGCCCTATGGATTCCTATGACTGGCAAAAAATTCAAAACACCTATCTACGTTTCGGTGGTAAGTCAAGATTAACTAAAATGAAAAACAAAATAAATAATAATATTAAATTTGTAAGAATTTTGGTATAAAATATAGAAAATTCTAAAACTTTTTTATTATTAAAGGGGTTTTGTCGTAAATGACATATTATAAAAAAGTTGTTAGAATCTTCTAAATTTTCTCACGTTCTTACAAATTTAATCCTAATTTCTATTTCATTTTTGAACATTGAACATTGATAAGTGTTTTGAATTTTGTGTTTTTTTTTGGGGGGGTTTCTTCTTTCTTTTTGTTTTATGCGATCTACCAGTTCATAGGGGTCAATGGGGCTAAGCACACTCAGTCCCTATACCCCAGGACCAGGACCAAAGACTGAAGTTGTCCCATTCTCTAGAAACCTTTTAGGCGAGTAAATCCAACAAGAATTTATTAATACATGAATCGGCAACAGTTCTGACGGTAAGTTGCAAATTTTATGCATTATCTTAATTTGTTTTTTTTTAGGATCAAGTTTGTCATATTCTATTCAAGAAACCGTAGAAACATCATCATCCCGAAAAGAGAACAATAACGAATTTGAGTCCTTCAAAAGAACTTCCAGCGAATTTGTGAATGGTCGAGGTAAGTTATTTTAATTTTAACAAATTTACGAAGACGCTTTGTTTATAACTATATCTTGCATACAATTGATAACCAAGCAGCTTAAAATATTTATTTTATTTTTTGACACAGTTTCCCACTAATACAAGTGATTATAAAAATGCTTAAGAATGTGATTTTGGAGTATGCAAATACAATCTGGATTCCATATTTCATCAGATCAAAAGAAAAAGTCTTAATTTTTGGTAAGAGGTTTCACAGGGGGTTTCAAGTAGCACATTCAATAATTTATTAATTCTATCATCAAAAATAACATTTTTAACATCATGACTTCGTTTGTTCCTGTCCGTTATATTTTCGTTTGCTTTTATCCTGGGTACCTAGTTTACAAATAAAGCAACAGCTTTCTAATGAAAAAGTTGACTTTGAGCATCTGGTATGAACTTGTAGATTGCCATCTTTCTGTATTTTACGTAATCAAATCATATTTTTTTGCCGACTTCTTTGACTGTCGCGATGTCACCAAGTTCCTTGTCACAGAGAATACATACATTAGCAGCCATTATAATTTATTACCTGTAAAATAAAAATTAAAGTTATAAAATAAAATCATCAAATATGCTATATTCTTATTTTTTTTATTATTAGATATTTATCATAATAAAACGTCCAATTAATCAAAGTTTTATATATAAACAAAAAGCATCGAAATATATGAAAAAAATAGCAAAAAATGCACTTTTTTTATCTTGGGACAGTCCACGAAGGCTGATGCCTAAGTACTAACGTACCGTGGGTGTCTTCAGTGTGGTGAGAGGGAGTTTGTTCACACGGGACTTAAATTTTTGGAGATTGGGAGGAGAAGGAAAAACTTCTGCGTTCAGCAGGTTCCATAGTCTTGACACTCTAGGGATGAAGGAACGAAGAAAGCGGGCAGTTCGGGGCCTCTCTAACTGAACTGTAAAAGGATGCATAAAAGTTGCACTACGTGTTGCTCTGTTGGGAGCTGCCAGAGAAGGAATTATACTGACCAACTCCTCTGAGCAGAAACCGTGAAAATACCTATAGAAGAGCGACAGATCCCCTACAGCTCGACGGTGGGCAAGAAGAGGAAGCCTTTCTGTGAGCGTTGGATTATTAATAAGACGAACGGCTCTTCTTTGAATGGAGTCCAGAATGCTAAGTGTTGTAGGGGACGCCATTCCCCAGACATGAGAACAATATTCTAAAGAGGGTCTGATTTGGGATACATACAGAGTGTACAGATTGGAAGAAGAGAAATATTTTCTGGCTCGGAAGAGAAATCCAATCTTTTTTGAAGCTGCCGAAGCTATGGATAAAATGTGTTTGTGCCAGTTCTCAAAAGTAACGCCGACAAGATTAAACGACTCTTTATTCTGCAGAACTTGGCCGCTCATATGTAAGGGATGAGCATTTGCAGACTTTTTTCGCGACAGTGAACATGACTGTGTTTTCGAGGCATTAAACTGAACAAGATTTTTGGCGCCCCAATCCAAGATAAGTTTGAGGTCTTGTGAAAGAGATATCTGCATTGACCTGCGCTTGTTTTCGAAATCAGGATTACACGGTGGCTTAAGAAATTGAATACTAGAGTGGAGGGTACTATCGTCAGCAAAACTATGAATGGGATTGATTGTGGAAGAGAAGATCGTTAATGTGTAAAAGAAACAGCGTGGGTGCCAGCACTGAGCCCTGGGGCACCCCAGCATTAATTTGGTAGAAGCTGGAGGAATGACCATCTACACTAACTGATATACGTCGATTAGAAAGGAAACTGGAAAGCCAAGAGCAAAGCTTAGGTGGAAGACCGTAAGAAGGAAGTTTGTTAAGAAGCCCATCATGCCAGACCTGATCGAAAGCTTTGGATATGTCAAGAGCAACGATCTGGGATTTACCAAGAAACTCAAGGGACTTGTTCCAGTTGTGTGAGACAAAGGAAAGAAGATCAGCTGTGGATCTACTGTGACGGAATCCATATTGTCTATCATGTAAGATCTTATTTTTTTCCAGATACTTTAAGATTTGGGAATTTACACAAAAGTGCATTTTAAAGTACCTTGCACACACTTTCATGCGTACGGATAGTGATTTTCTGGTTATTTATACCTTAAACTGAAACTTCCTGCAAAAAAATCTGGTGGAGAAAAAATTTCTGGATTTTCAAGATTTTTTTATTATATCTAATGGACTTTGGCCTTAAGGCGAATTTTGGTAAAGAAAAATTTTATTTTGAGATTGGTTAAATAGTTTTTTTTTCTGGCTGCGGCCCCAGGGAAAAATCTACGTTTCAATAGCAAATACTTCATTTGAATTTTTCTATAAATTTAAACAAATTTTATCGTCGAATCCGAAATTTCGTAAAATTATCTATGTTTCTTTTTAAACCATTGCCAGTTATGTTTTTTGTTTTACTAACAATTTTCTTATGCAAAAATTTCAGATGCCGCTAATTTGAAATAAAATGCGAATATTTTTTGGCGAAATTTGGGATTTATAAATAAAATTTTACCAAATTTACAAAAACAATACAAGTAGAAGAGTCACTTTTAAAACTTTGTTTTTTTCTTCAAAAATAGCTCCCAAAAAAAGTTTTTTGCAAATTCCAAATGAGTTAAAAATGTGTTTTATTTTTTCTTTGTTATTTTCAAGACAGTCTAGCATTAAACTATTAATATCTCAAAAACTATTAAGTTTAGAAATAGAGTACGATTAACAAACAATATTGAATTAAATGTAAATTTAAGGTTAGGGTAAATTTCTGTGAAATATTCGGTAAAATCGGAAGTTATATTTTAACGGCACTGGCAAATAAGGTCTTTATTTGTTTTAAAAAAAACCATAAAAATGAAGATTATTATGACATTTTCAAATAGTCTAGTCTAGCTTTTCCGAAATTAATTCTGAGTATCCCCAAGGCTCATTACTGATACCACTTCTCTTTTTTATTCACATCACTATTATGATGTATAACATGAATTTCGACAAAAACCTTTTGAAAAAACCTAGTAAAGATGTTTCATAGACCTATAGAAATGAAGCACCCACGATGAAATAAGTCCATAAATAAAAACATCACCTCAGGGAGTGTCTCAGACATAATATCAAATTTGTTCCGCCAACTAGAGACTTCATAACTTTCAAGAAGCAATTTTAATTTTAAGGGCGTGCTCTCATCCTGATTACCGAAAGTTCATGATTAGCAAGAAGGTTATTTTCTTTTAGACCTTTGAGTCAAGTAGATAGAGCTTAAAACCATTTTATTTTAAATTTAGCAGTAGTTTTTAATGAGCTAATTAAAGTGATCAGTGTACGAGTAGTTCAAAAAGTGTTCAAAAAATATCTGAATTGAGTTTCTATAATTTGTTTCGACTTTTTCTTTATATTTCGTTTTGTTTCTTTTTTAATATTGTTTCTTGTCCGTTATGAAATTACCGTGGACATTTTGTTCAAAATATCAAGGTTCACTGCCGAGAAATACCGAAGTACCTTTAGAAAAATCTGATAAATCTGTTAAAAGAAAGTGGAAAAATATGTTAACTAGAATAGGATTAAAGAAAACATGCAGAAAAGGTAAATATTGTTATTATGCCCGGTCATTTTTCTAATAAAGCATCATTAGGTTTAAACACATAATTTAAGGTTTAGTTTTAATTTTCATTGATTATTCAGTTCAACGAGTTTTTTGCGTGAACACATAAAGAATAACTTAATAGAAGAAGATGAAGCGACAGTTTATACCGCTAAAAACTCTAAAAGAGTTCTGCGAGAAGTGTTTAATGGCTGACTCATTATATATATATATATATATATATATATATATATATATATATATATATATATATATATATATATATATATATATATATATATATATATATATATATATATATATATATATATATATATATATATATATATATATATATATATATATATATATATTTATATATATATATTTTAAATTTTACTATAAGTCAGCAATATATAAAAACAGCTTTTCCCCTAAGCAATTTATGTCCAATTACGAAAGTTTCGGCCTGAAGATGCTTTGTTTGTCTTTTCAAAAATATTAAATTGTGCATTACAAACAACCTAATAAAATGAGTGTTCGTAAAAGCCCCTTAGTTTTAAGATTGATTTGTTTTATAAAAAAATACATATTATATACCTGATGAAGGCCCTTCCAGGCCGAAACGTCGTAATTGACATAAATTGAACATAAATTGCTTAGTAAGCAACTGTTTTTATATATTGCCTGACCTTATCCCAAAAAAATCCAGAAAATTTTGGAAAACCATAAACAATATTTTAAGGCAAAGGTCAAAGAAAATTAAAATAACATATAATATAATATATATATATATTATTATATTATATATTATATATATATATATATATATATATATATATATATATATATATATAATTATATATATATATATATATATATATATATATATATATATATATATATATATATATATATATATATATATTTTTCCACAACATGTTACTACTTTTTACAACAAAACCTAATCATTACTATTTATTGCTCAACAAAAAAACGTTACGAAATGTTTTTATAGTATACCTACGTGCCCAAATCCCATCCCATTATAACCAATTATATACGGTTCTTTTCACAAAATTAGCTCTTCAATTAGTTGCGTATATACTAGAGATAAACCTTAATATAAATGTACTAAATGACATAGAAATGATCACCCTTTAACTGTAATTTTATTTTCAATAATATGATAACTTTGAGAGATATTTCATTAAAAGGCCTTCGCGCATAAGGTAAAGGTAATCGCGTCACTTTTTAAAATCTAACGCAGCTAGAAAAAGCTTTTGATTTTATTATAATTTTTTATTCTTCTAAAAAATAGAAGTTTTAAATATTTTTTTTTAATTCGTCTTTATCAGTTCATCCTTAATCTTTTTAATCCAGAAGTTATTTAAAACTTCTATTCTTTACAAGAATAAAACATATTAATGAAATTAAACGTTTTTTATTAAAAAATATCAAAAAATAGCGAAAAAAAAAAAGATTTTGAATTTATTAACCACCTATCAACCTTTTATCAAAAATTATGAAAAAATTCATAAAGCTAGATCTACTACGGACACATCACTTATATATTTTTTTTAACATGGGTTAATCGGCTTTGTTAAAAAAATATTAAAACTTTTAAAGCCTAAAAAAAAATTAATTTTCGCCACACGTTTTTTTTTTAAATTGGGCCTTAACCGCAGTACAAATAATATTAAAACGTATATAAAAAGAACTTTTCCTAGAAAGTGTTAGACAATGTTATGGTTTTAATAACACTAAAATATTGGACTTCCATTGGCTTTATTTGTTATTTGTTACACAACGTTTCGGTTAGTGATGTATCTCCAACCGTTTTCAAGTGATAACTAAAAACTATTCTTAAGAGTACGATTTTATAGGGGGCTCACAAAGATTCCCAGTGATATCACATGGGATTCCGATAAAACTTCAAATTATGGCAGCTAGCGCATTTAGTCTAACAAATGCCGATTAGTTCAATAATTCTGAGATATCGGAAAAAAAACGAAATTTACGATTTGTTTTTTTATTTACGTAAAGGTATAAAAAAGACACCTATGCTGATAACCCTACAAAAATACGTTTGAGAGATTTTCCGTACGACGTTTCGTTTTGTTAGACCATCATCAACTTTATTTTTAAATACGGACCTAGGTTTTTTTTTTTATTTTTTGAACCTTCTTATTATCCCAATTACAGAAATGTATTACACTTAATATTACATCATTGTAATTGGGATTATAAATTTCCTTAAAAAAAAAAAAAAAGCAATAAACAATTGAGTGCCGCATTTAAAAAAATAAAGTTGATGATGGTTTAAGGAAAACAAAACGTTGTACGGAAAATCTCCCCAACGTTTTGTAGAGCTTAAGAAGTGGCCATGAAAAAGGTTTTTGTTTTTTTATATCTCTTTAAATAACGCCATAAAAAAATAAAAAAAGAAATCAGCAAATTTCTTTTTCCGATATTCGAAAGTACTGAAATTTTTTCAACTTTCTAATAGACATGTTGTAAGGCACCTTAAATGGGAACTTTGCCATAATTTAACCGACTTCGAAAACCCTTTTTCGGTTTTCGAGATCCCATTGCATGCACTCGAATTTTGGGGGCACCCCGTATATATACAGGGTCAGGTTATAAATAAAAAATAGGGTTCCCAAAAAAAATATAAAAAAAAACCCAGCATTTTTTAAAAAAATTATTTCAATCAATTTAAAATTTTGGCGGAAAAATAACTTAAGCTTTTGTTTTTTTTAAAAACGGCCATAAAAAAGTCCTTTTTAACCCTTTAAAATAAAAAAAAAAATAAAAAAAGAATTTTTGGTTTGCCCGGGTTGGGGAAACCAAATTTTAATTTCCCAATGGGTTTTTTTGAAAAATTTTTTTGAAAAATTCCCGGATTGGTATCTCCCCCTTTTTCCGGGATCCCACTTTCCAAAACTGACTTTATACTATCCCTTGTTCACCGAAGCTTGACCGACTTTTCACGGTTGAGCAACGGCTGCCAGATATTCGGAATATCCATGCTAGGCTTGCTAAATACATTTTGGTTGTTTACAATTCTTACAGCTTTCTTTAAATTTTCTTTTCTTTCAGTTGGTTTCTTAATGAATAGTTTTTGCTTCCGACCATTGTATGTGGTGTTGTTACCAAGTTTCTTGACTTCGACGTTTCACCTCGTTCCGTATGTTTTTTGTGTTCTTTGACTCTAACTTCGAGTGGTTTTTTGTTTTCCCGATGTATACCTCACCACATTCGCAGGGAATTTGGTAGATACAGTCATTATTTGAAACATTGCTGTTTGGCCTCGCCTTAATAAGAATGCTTCTTAGAGTAGTTTGTGATTTAAATGCCCTTTTAATATTATACTTATTCGCGATTCCGCAGATCTTTTCCGAAGTTCCTTTAATATATGGAATTGTCATAGATATAAAAGAATTTTTATTTTCGTCAAGCTCTTATTCCAAATTATATAAAGTCAAAAAGCTTTTGGTCTTTTATTTTTTCATTGAACATTAAACCTAGATCACTTCAATTTGATTGGATAGTTGTCATGCTATTTAAAAACGCTTATAGATCCCAAAATATGTGTGACCACATTCATTGTCATTATTTTTTGTAGTGGTATGTTATGTTTTACCTTGTACTGGATTAAGCGGAGGACCCGTTATGAGAATAATACTCTTTTAAAGCTTTTTACGGGGTTACGCCTGTATAGTGTGTCCCACGCAGTTTTTTCATATGGGATTTTTTTTTACTGACACGTAATACAAAAAAGTGCTGTATACAAAAGTTCTAGGATGTTTTATACAGATTTTAGATATGACATTTAGAAAAACAACTAACGTTCGGAAAATAAAAAATTGGGAATATTTTTTTTAATTGAACACCCTGTATTTCATTGAAAATATAAATTCGCCTTTTTCCCTTTTCAAAAATATATAACATGATTATATTTAGATACGCAGTTTTGTAACAATTAGACTTTAAATCATTTTATATGCAATAGTGCCCCCTTTTTAGGTCTAGTAAGCCGTGAAAGCCAAACAGAACTTCTATGTTAGATCCCGCTTGGTCAACGATGACGATAGGTCGATTAAATTGATGCTGATCAAAATACCACTTTAAAAGTTTAAGAAGATTTTTGGAAATAACCGAATATTTGCGATTTCATTTTAATTTTTTTATGACTGGCACTAATAACACTGTATTCAAGAACAAAAAAAGTAGCTATGAGAATCTTAAAAGGACATGGCACACTTCTTATGGATTTAAGTCACCGACAGATTTTTTTGAAATTTTAGTATTTTATTTTGGAAGCTCAAATAAGCATTTTCTTTCATTGCGCCAACCTTGTAGCTATACAGGGTGGTACCATAAATAAAGCCAAAACTTTTTAAAAATAATTATTTTATTTATTACAAAATACTGCCTGTTACCCTAGACTAATAAAATTAGGCATTTTTTATATAAAAAGAATATATATTCCATACAAGGTACTTTTTTTTATCGTGTACAGGGTTTTTTACTGTCATGTTCTACAGAGTGCACAATTTATTAATGAACCAATAAATATACAGTCCAGTAGGCCTAAATATAATATATTATGTCAGTAATTATTATAACCTATAGGAATTTCGTAACTTGACAGTAACTTATTTATACATACAGTGTGTCCCTCCAAAAAAGTAATTTCTAGATACCGGGTGAACCAAAATTATATGGCGGTTTTATATTTATTTTTTTCCAGTCATACGGAAGTTAGTTAGTAGAATCTTGCACAATATAGCAAAATAAAGGTTTGCTTGCGCAGAAGTTCGAAATAGGGAAAGATTTATCCAAAGACATGTAGACAATTTTACAAATCGGTTATATAATCCCCAACCCGAACAGCATTGTACAATTTTATACCCCGACTACACATATATAAAAGCGCTAAAGAGCTCCAATTTTAGAATACAAAGGCAGTCATTTTCAATGCACAAGAGGTATACTTAATTTTAACTTACGTCGAGGTGGTGGTGCATGGGTAAATATATGCGTAAAGTGCATCAACAGGTTGTTAAATATCCAACTACTGTTTTAGACGCTACACATAGAGCAGTTGAAGAGCCACAAGTTCTTGACTAGTATGATCTTTTCATCTCTGTTTCTTATAAATAGTATAGTCTACTTTTAATGTCATTTTAGTATTCAGTTTTTAATAAGGCCAAACAATGGCCTTAGTTTGATTTAAATGAATAATACTAATCAATACATCATTGTTGTTATGAGTTACTAATAAAAATATGTCCCTCTACAAACAGTATCTAACTTGTTACTGTTTGAAGTTTATCATAGGGTTTTTTTTTAAATGACTAAGGGTTATCTTAAAACCAGTAATTTGTATTTTTACTGTAAGATATTATGCATTGATTATTATTCATGTTTGTATTAAATTGACATTTAACGTCACTTTTCGAAACATCTGTTTACATCACCCAGTATGTTTATAGTGTAGATCGGTGGAAAAAAAATCTTTTAACAACAGCGGTTTTAGTATGAGTGGAAAAAAATATAAATAAAACCGCCATATAATATTGGTTCACTCGGTATCTACAAATGACTTTTTGGAGGGACACGCTGCATGTATAAATGAGTGACTGCCAAGTTACGAAATTCTTATAGGTTATAATAATAACTTACATAATATATTATATTTAGTCCGACTAGACTGTATATTTGTTGGTTTATTGATAAATCGTGCACCCTGTAGGACAAGACAGATAAAAACCCTGTACACGATAAAGAAAAGTACTTGGTATAAAATATATATTCTTTCTATATAAAAAATGCCTTATTTAATCAGTCTAGGGCAACAGACAGTATTTTGTAATAAATAAAATAATTATTTTTAAGAATTTTTGGCTTTATTTTATGGTATCACTCTGTATAGCTACAAGGTTGGTGCAATAAAAGAAAATGTTTATTTGGACTTCCAAAATTAAATACTAAAATTTCAAAAAAATCTGTCGGTGACTCAAATTCATAAGATGTGTGCCATGTCCTAATTATTTTTGTTTCATTCTTCATTGCTACTTTTTCTGTTCTACAAGACAGTGGTATTAGATTTACACATCGACGTTTTGTCTTCGAGCTGCCATCATCAACTTTGTTTTTTTAATTACGGCCCTGGATTTTTTATTACGGATTTTAAGAGTTTAAAATAACTTTTAGATTAAAAAGGTTTAAGATTAACTGGTAAAGACGTTTTTTTTCTAATTTTGTCTTTACCAGTTCATCTTAAATCTTTCCAATCCAAAAGTTATTTAAAACTTTTATATTTTAGAAAAATAAATAATAATAATAAAATTTAATGTTTTTTCTAAAAAAATATCAAAAATATATAAAAAAAAATATTTTAAATTTTCTGGTCCCCCATCAGCTTTTCAAAAATTATGAAAAAATTCATAAAGATCTACTACAGACACATCACATATACTGGGTTAGGAAAAATTACCAGTACGGTCGATTAAAATATGCAGGGGTTCTTAAAAAATGTCTTATATAAAGGTGTGGAGAATGATTATATTTTTTAAATGGAAGACCCCGTAGTCTCAATTTTAAATATTTTTATTAACTATATGTTATACCTAAATTCATTAGTTTCCTAGATATCATGACATTTGGATCAGTTACAGAACACAAAATAGATTTCAAGAAACAATTTAATAAGTAAACTTTAAACAAAAACGTATAACAAATCATTGACCCCCATTTACTAATTGACAATGATACAAATTATCGTCAAAATGTCTTTGGGTATTTAAAACCATTGCCCCTGTGATTCTCGCACTTTTATTGACAATTTGCATTCTTAACTCTTATAAATAATTGGCTTTGTTTCAATAAACATGGTTTCTCAGGTAACCCTAATAAAAGCTTCTTCAGCAAGAAATAGTTCCAGGTATAAACAATTTAACTGACGATATTAACTTAACCTGGTATCCAGTGGTGGATCGAACTTTTTTGGGGCCCCTGGCTGACTGAAACTTTGAGGCCCTACCTAGCCCTCACGAAGCTAATTTTTTTGAATTTCTGAAAAAACTAAAATTCTGTAAGCAAAAATAAAACGACAAATGATGGATGTTTAAATTCTATTAAAACTAAAACCAACTTATCCCTATTATAATTTAAATAATAAAATATTAAAAAAAAATGCTCTTTTCTGCATTTAATTGAAACGTACTCGCGCTAATTGCTTTATCATAGGTAATGGATCTCGTGATATCATATTCTATTGACAGAATTGAAAGGTTATTTAATCTTTCATCCGTCATTTTTAATCTATATTTATTCTTTATATAGGCCATTTTTGAGAATGATCGATCTCTGCTTCGCAGTTTGTTATAGGTATTGTTAAGTAGATTTTGATAATTGTATAGAGGTTCGAAAATATATCAATAAGATTTTCTTTAAAAATTAATTTCAACATTTCGGTAGCAGTAATAGAATCATTTTGTTTAAAACATACCATATCTAAATAATGCTGAAATTGACTGCATTCACCAACTAGTTCTTCTCCAATATCATTCCTATATAATGACATAACGGACTGCATTGATTCTGGTTCGATAATTGAGTCTTTTTTGTCCAAGTTTATTATAAATTTGAATTTATCTCCAAGTTCCTTTTATACAAAACTTTTTTTCTCAAGTTCGACCCCTAATTTGTCCAATAGAACATTAAACACCTCTAGACGAAACTTATCCGTTCCCTTAAGAATATCTTTTCCTTTCTCTTCATCCGAATATATTTTTGTTCGTACCCTTTTATGCTCATCACTAAAATTGTCTTGAACTTCTGTACTCAGTTCAGTTGTTTTCTTCTCAAAATCTTTAATTTTTTGCTCGGAATCTTCACGTAAACCCCTAATGAACAACTCCAATGAATAAAGTAAATTGTATCCTTGGCATATATCTTAACCAGGAGTTTGTAATATTTTGTTAACCTTATTAATTCGCTCCAAAATTATTTCCCATATTATAGATAAAGATGCTGTTTCCCGCTTCGTAAGTCTTTTATATACACCAACTGACTCATAATGAGAGGACCATCTAGTGGTGCTTAAATTTTTAAGTGAATATGCCAGTAATGCTCTTTCACTTAACATTTTCCAACGGTGTGGGGACGCAGAAAAAAAGTGTAAGTTTGCTGAATAGTTCCGAAAAATACTGTCATTTCCATTACAACGGACACTGGCTTCATTCCAACCAAATTTAAGGAATGTGCAGCAATGGGCTAGTGCATTAATTATTTTTATTCTAGCTTGTAAGCCTGTGTATTTTCTACTTATATTAGACGCGTTATCATATGATTGCCCACGGAGGTTTTCAAAAGGAAGACCAACATCATTAAAAAATGTGATACTTTTGTAAATAGTGTCTCACTGATGTGATTTTCGAGCTGTAGAAAGGTTACAAATCGTTCAAATATTTTTCTGTTATAACAGTATCTTAATATTATTGCTAGCTGGTCCGTATAAGCAATATCTGGCGTAGAGTCTACAATGCGAGTATAATATTTTGTATCATCCTCGTTAATCTGTAGTAGATTTTATCGCCCCAGTTGGACATTTGTGAGATGAGTTTCTTAGCGCAATCAGAGATAAGTGCTTTGCGGGCTCTTTGTAACATTGGGCCCCCCTTTCTCTTGGGGCCCTAGGCTTCAGCCTACTCAGCCTTATGAGATATCCGCCACTGCTGGTATCATAAAGTTGGAGCCCCTTCGCATTTTACTCGTAGTTAGAGAATTTTAGGCTGACACGTTTCCAAATTGATGGATAGGAGGAAGAGCGCCTATCGAATGACCTTCGCGGTCCCCCGACCTTTCGCCATTAGATTTCTTTTATTGGGGTCACCTGCAAAACAATGTTTATCGAAAGAAATCCAATTAATTTAGTATGATTTATGATAAAACAGTAAATCAAAAAAAGAAAAATGCCCAGCTGGGTGACATTTAAAAAAAAGGCCGATATTCCTTATGAGCCAAGATTTTTAAAGGGCCAGACGGAAATTTTAAATTTGTTATTACGCCGAAACTAATGTTTTCTAAGAAAAAATATCTAGCTGGTTGTTGTTAAACAGGTAAAGAAAAAAATCAAACGTTTTTTGGATTTAAAATAAATTTTATGCTATAAATTTAATATACATTTATCGATAGTTCTCGTTCCGGAAGTTTCTGTTCGTTTTAGTAAATTGTAACTGGAATATTTTTGTGCCCCCATGTAATAACGGACAATAGAGCACAAACAAATCACCGCATCGGCATAATGCAATAGATAGTCGAATTTTTTAAGGTGCGCCGCGGCCACTCTATAAACGGGATAACAGTGTGCGGAGACACTCCCACGAAAAACGGATACGGAAGTATGCTTCAGCCCATCATGGTACATCCCATGAGGCTCACAATTATACAATCGCTGATTCGGTGTTGTTCTGCTAAAATCTACTCGGACAATTTTTCGTAAAATAACTAGGTTATTGTGAACGAACGCGCGACAGTGACGGCACTTATTTCAAATTTTCAATTAATTTGGTACGTACCACTCAGCTAATTTATATAAATTTACATTATTTTACATCATATTGTAATAAATATTTATTTATGGTACTAGTGTGTTATATTAAAAATAAGTCACGTGAAAAAAAAAATTTACCATGATGCCGTCAGGCAGTGGTATAATTTTTAAAGTGACTTAAAAAACATAATACTACATAATAAATAGCATACAATGTTTTATCCAAAAACTGTGAAATCATAACACACGATTAGCAGATTTTATTCAAGAACTGAAAAAACTACCAGGTATTTTTTGAGACTTAAAGCAGGATTTATAATTTTTTATTTTCTGACGTTTTGCGTTGACGTTTGGTGTTTATGCAGCAGCTGCCTGCACAGTGTAAATTCATCTTTAGTCGGAGCATTTAGGCTCGGATTCAAGTAGGTTGTTTTTGGTTGCCATAAAGCTAAAATATTATTAGTAACATTTTTTCCTAAATGCAGAGCGAAAATTTAACATTTCTTCTGCAAAATTCTTAGTTAAATCATTAAGATATTTTTCTTGTAATTTTCTGATAATTTTAAATCGTTACTCATTTTATCAATTTTTTTGGTTACTTGGATGCGCTTTTCTGTAAAAGTTTCTTCTACTCCCCAACTTTTTAAAAGGTCTAAAGCCTCGGATTTAATGTCTTCATAATTATTGCGGAGCTCGCAGAACTCTAAATAGGCATTCTTAAGTAAAGTAGATGCCTCAGCAATATTAGTGGTTTTACTTTGTGGTGTTTTGGAAACATGGTTTTATCAATTAAGAATCTTGGAAAATAAAACTAAAAGAATCAAAAATTTAAAATTTTCCAATTTTTTTTTCAGTCTAATTGCTTCAGATTGGTTATCTTTATTCTTGCTTCTAAATGTAATTTTCGTAAGCGATTTAATGAAATTGAATATTAAATATTCTTAAGCATCGTTCCTCGATGACCATCTTGTCGGATTTAACCTTTATAACAAAATTTAGCTTAATTTAGAATCTTAAAGTAATTTCCATCGTTTAACACTAGCAGAAAAGAAATTAGCGTGGCCGACAGTGTCAAAAAATAGTTTTGCTTCTGCAACATCTTACAGCATCGTTAATGACTAGATTCATATTAATGAATTGAGCGTTTTTTTCTAATTCAACAATTTTGGCTTGTAACCCAGTATAAGCACCGCATATCGGAATATTACGCTTAACTGCTCTATTTTAGAAATATCTTGTGTAGTGACTTAAATTAACGGAAAAAAATACGTATTTCGTCAAAAATTTTATTTTTAACATCGACTCCCAATATGTTAAATAATTCATTTTGCACAGTAGGACTTAAATCATTTATTAAACCAGCAGGTTTTTCCAATAATTTTTTAAGAACGTTATCATATCAAGACAAAAGGTGCACAACTAGTATTGGTAGAGTTAACATTTTAATCCATAGGTATTTTAAAGTTATATTGTTTGGTAATTTATTTTATTTAAAAAAATCAGTAAATTAATTTGGCGTCTATTTATTCTTGGCGCCGTACCCTCCAGGCCCTCCCGGTAGCTATGCCACTGCACGCATGGATATGCGATTAATTTAAAGTAAATTACTTCAAACCACAGTAGGCTTAACACGAAACTTTGTTACGTATTAATTTGTAAAAGTGACTTATTAACATTTTTTAAAAATTGTGGAAAAAAAACGATAAAATGGCGCAAAATTTATATTTTGTTTGCTGTCCGGAAAGACGGCAACCATTAAAGGACATATTCCGATGACTGGAACAAAATTTAAAAACGCATTGCTCCGTTACAAAGCAGAGATCAAAAACTTATAATAAAGAAATCAATAAAAAAAAGGATTGATCGAGACCCATAACCAAGTTATAATGGTATATACTGTAATAGCTTTGAATAGTAGAAGCTTAACTTTTATTGAAGTGACAGTTCCTTTAAGCTCGTTTAGCACTTTTTGTGAGTATTAAATAAGTCTGAACCGTCATACTCGGCTATGCAACCGTAGGATAAGAACACATGGACCATCAATAAGGTGACCACCATGATCTCCGGATCTAACACTTCCAGATTTTAATTTTTGGGGAGTGTTGTATAATAAAATTTATAAAGAACTCATCTTAAGCCGACAACAACTTGATTAAAGAATTCATGAGGCCTTTGCAAAAGTAAAACCATTACACATCATAAATGACTTAAAGTTTCTGTAGTTTTTTAATTTACTTTCTTCAGCCAACTATTTCTTCTACCATTTGTATTTTAATACTACCAGGCACCGGGCACCGTGCACCTAGATTAACTCACTGATTTACCCGTAAAAAAAAAGAGGTAACTTGAAAAGTGACTATATCTGAGTAACTTTATTTTAAAGCAAATTGAAACAACCAAAAAAATACATGAAACTTGGTTTTTTAGCTTAAAATTAAAATAATTTTATCAATAGGGTCAACCATTTCTATTTGGTGTTAAAATAATATTTGATAAATATTTAGATACTGCGTGCCTAAAGCGATAATCTCAGATTTTGTGGTTAACTATTTTCTCAAAACAAGTTTTTAAAGTTACGTCAATTTTCTTTCGGGTTGACGATAAACAATGTGTCGCAGTTTTTATGGAGCCACTCTTATATCTCAGAAACTACTCATGCGATCTTTGTGAAATTTTGGTGATTGATAACTACCCCAAATGTGACCTTGCCGACACAGTCAAACTTGACATTCACCATAGGCGCATGTTATTAGAGGAAAAAGTATAGGTCGATTTTTCAAAATTTCATATTAGTGATTTTTTTAGAATTTACCTAATATGATATTCTTAATTAGCACCTTTAGAAACCTCCATGTGAAAGTTTTCATGACGGGGCGCTTCACAAAAAAAAAATCTACAAAAAAATATTTTTATCTAGAAATCTGTAACTGATATCAAAAATATGATTCTAATTTTTTTGTTTAAAATAATGCTTTTTTAAATTTGTTTGAGTTCTGCTTCAAAATTCAATATTTTTTTTAACTAGGCAAAATTTATATCAATATACAGGGTGTCCCAGAATATGTGGGCAATCTCTCGGAATCTGATCAAAAACCTAAAAATATTATGACAAGTTCCCATAAACTTTTTTTCTACGATCCTTCCATACGGAAATACAGGTACATAACGGACGCCCCTGAAAATCGTAATTAATTATTTTTTTTTTAATGAAGGTTACTAGATGAGCCTTCTTAAAATAAATCCATTAAATCATATTTGTTTTGTTTAATTTGCCAGGGACGGACTACTCTGACTCAATAATAGCAATTTTTTTAACACCTTGTATGATAAGGTTCAACAATAGTATTTTCGTACAGCTTTAACCTTAAACTAAAAAACAAGGTATTTTTAATTGACATCGATAATATCAACTGTTTACAAGAAATAAAATGTTATGATCGGTAAAGTTTTTTACATTATACGGGGTGTTTTCTAATTGAATGTCAATATTTAAGGAGGCAAAAAAACTCAAGAGATTTTTTTTAAATTAAATAGTATAATAATTTTTATTTTAAGAGAAACCAGTGGCGTACCATAAATGTCTGCCAAAATAGGCAGGTCAAATTCCATACATACGCGCTGGTGGAAATAAAAACAAATGTGGTACACTAAAATATTCTTTTTGATACATAGTACATGTATACCAAATTTTGTTAAAATTATCTGAAGTGATATTACAGATATTAATAATGAACGATTTACTTTTGAAAATTTTACCACCCTGTATCTCAAAAATTACGACGTTTAGGACATACGTTCATATGAAGTTTTCTTCCTAATATGGCATTCAATTAGAAAACACCCTGTATAATTTAAAAAACTGTATCAATCATAATATTTTATTTCTCGTAAAACAGTTGATTTTATCAATGTCAATTATGAATACCTTTTTTTTTACTTTAAGGTTAAAGCTATCCAAAATAATATTGTTAAGCTTTTATCATACAGGGTGTTAAAAAATGGCTATTATTGTATTAGAGCTAGTCCGTCCCTGGTAAACTAAATAAGACAACTATGATTTAATGGGTTCATTTTAAAAAGACTTATCTAGTAACCTTTATTAAAAAAAAACATTAAATTACGCCTAGTATTTTAAAAGTTATTAAAAAAAAAAACGATTTCCAGGAGCGTCCGTTTTGTACCTGTACCTACGTAAAAGTTTATGGAAACTTGTTATAATATTTGTAGGTTTTCTATTAAATTCCGAGAGATTGCCCACATATTCTGGGACACCCCACCCTGTATTTTTTTTATAATAATTGATGTATCATTCTAAATGAAGACATACGGCTAAAAGCCAAAAAAGCTCGTTAAAAATGATGAAGAAAATATAATAAAAACAAAAATAAACATAAATAATTATCTAATATGATATTTAATTATGGCTTCATTTAGCATAATATATTAATTACTACAAAAAAATATATTAATAGAAAGCATTAGTTTAAACAAAAAATAAAGGATCATATTTCTTAATATCACTAACAGATTCCCAAATAAAAGTATTTTTTTGTAGGGAAAAAAAATTTTTTTTGAAGACCTGTATCTGAAATACTTTTACAAAAAGGTTTCTTAAGGTGTTTATTAACAAAATCATATTAGGTAAATTTAAAAAAAAATCGCTGATATAAAATTTGAAATAATTGACCCACACTTTTGCCCCTAATAACGTACGCCAATGGCGAATCACAAGTTCGACTGTGTCGGCAAGGTCACATTTAGGGTGGCTACCAATCACCAAAATTTCATGAAGATCGCACAAGTAGTTTTTGAGATATAAGGGTGGCTCCATGAAAACTGCGACACACTGTATATTTCCGGCCAGTTTTCATCTACAGAATTTGTCTCTTAAGTAAATTTTGTATTAACAAGGAGAGTTTAAAAAACCATTCTGAATTGTTATTTTGGTAAATATAAAATGTCATCTTGATGGGACCGACGTTTTTGTTTCAAAATCCCAAGCTATACGTGTCGAAAGACATGCACTTCATCATTTTTAAATGTTGTAATTGTGTAACATTTTTCTTTTCATATCCATTCATGCAAGAAGTTATTCAAAGAACACATGCAAATTTCAGCAATATAATTGATTTTAGATTTTCATCCATTTGATGACCATGAAGGTAAACTAGTGAACAAAACAAACAATATTTTTACAGTATGTCACAATAATCTGTGCATGCCTGGTCTCATATGTTGATATTTAAACAAATAGAAAATCTGGCCCCAAGTGCGTAATATGATAAAAATAAAACTGCGTTCCAAAATGCCAACAGGCTGTGGTTTGTACATCTAAATTACAAATTTTTTCTTATTGAATTGAGTGTTTTATTTTTATTTTTATGACAGCCCACAAAGGCTTATATGAGGCCTAAAAACCGTGGGTAACGGGTTTTTTAAAAATGTTTAACCATTTTTCCCCAGTTCTGTCAACATTGACCAAGTTCCGAAACATGCATATATTACATTTTACCCACCTTTAGGACAACGCTTGTGTTGGTGCATTTGAGGAGCATTTACCCCGCTTGCTATCCTACGTATACCAATATTTCTAAGTTATTAACGATGATAAAATAAGTAATAAAGATTCAGACCACAAACCAGATATTGTTTTGCAGTATAATAGTACTAAAGAAGCTATCGATGCAAGTGACCAAACGCAGCAAAATATACCACACCAACAAAAACTTTTATATGGCCCAAGGCACCTTTTTACTATATTATTGATATTAAAGCTATAAATGCTTATAAAATCTGGAAAATTAAAAATTCAGATTATGGGTCCGGGCACTTGGATTCCCAGTCCGGAAAAAATTTGGGATTTA
>JAHBCN010006298.1:0-49838 GCA_019359885.1 Listronotus oregonensis | reverse complement strand
ATAATTTGCATTCTTAACTCTTATAAATAATTGGATTTGTTTCAATAAACATGGTTTCTCAGGTAACCCTAATAAAAGTTTCCCAGCAAAAAAAATTTTTCCCAGCTATAAACAATTTAACTGACGATATTAACTTAACCTGGTATCATAAAGATGGAGCTCCTTTGCATTTTACTCGTAGTTAGAGAATTTTTGAATGACACGTTTCCAAATTGATGGATAGGAGGAAGAGCGCCTATCGAATGACCTTCGCGGTCACCCGACTTTTCGCCATTAGATTTCTTTTATTGGGGTCACCTGAAAAACAATGTTTATCGAAAGAAATCCAATTAATTTAGTATGATTTATGATAAAACAGTAAATCAAAAAAAGAAAAACGACGTCATTTTTTCTAAGAAAAGATATCTAGCTGGTGGTTGTTAAACAGGTAAAGAAAGAAATTTAACGTTTTTTGGATTTAAAATAAATTTTATGCAATAAATTTAATATACATTTATCGATAGTTCTCGTTCCGGAAGTTTTTGGTCGTTTTAGTAAATTGTAACTGGAATATTTTTGTGCCCCCATGTAATAACGGACAATAGAGCACAAACAAATCACCGCATCGGCATAATGCAATAGATAGTCGAATTTTTTAAGGTGCGCCGCGGCCACTCTATAAACGGGATAACAGTGTGCGGAGACACTCCCACGAAAAACGGATACGGAAGTATGCTTCAGCCCATCATGGTACATCCCATGAGGCTCACAATTATTCAATCGCTGATTCGGTGTTGTTCTGCTAAAATCTACTCGGTCATTTTTTTTATAAAATAACTAGGTTATTGTGAACGAACGCGTGACAGTAAGGGGACTTATTTTAAATTTTCAATTTATTTGGTATGTACCATTTATCTAATTTATATTAATTTACATTATTTTACACATCATATTGTAATTAATATTTATTTATAGTACTAGTGTGTTATGTTAAAAGTAAGTCACGTGATAAAATTTTTTACCACGAGGTCGTCAGGCAGTGGTATAATTTTTCAAGTGACTAAAAAAACATAACACACGATTGGCAGGTTTTATTCAAGAACTGAAAAAACTAACAGGTTTTATTGGGAATGAGTCTCATTTAAAACAGGATTTATAATTTTTTATTTCCTAACGTTTTGCGTTGACGTTTGGTGTTTGGCTGCAGCTGCTTGCACAGTGTAAATTCACCTTTAGTTTGAGCATTCAAGCTCGGATTCAAGTAGGTTGTTTTTGGTTGCCATAAAACTTAAAATATTATTAGCAATTTTTCAAATACATTTTGACATTGTTAGATTCTATCGTGCCAAAAGCGGTTTTTAA
Source organism: Listronotus oregonensis (assembly GCA_019359885.1). Classification (NCBI taxonomy): domain Eukaryota; kingdom Metazoa; phylum Arthropoda; class Insecta; order Coleoptera; family Curculionidae; genus Listronotus; species Listronotus oregonensis. The sequence continues at coordinate 48,497 of JAHBCN010006298.1, read as the reverse complement.
CGTTAAAAACAGAAAAAAAATTGATGAGAATTAAGTGCCCCAGGACAATATTACGGAAGCAGAAGAAGCGACAATGCAGATATTTCCAGAAAGTTTTACTTTTCTTAAAAAAGAAATTTCAGTAAACCCTGTTGATTTGTGTAAAAAATACATTTCTTTGCGACCAAAAAACACCAGCCACAGCCGCTTTTTTGTCTTTTATAAAAATGGCAAATATGCAAATCACTGTGTGGGTATGTTAAAATACCCTCAAAAATTGCTGCTTATTTAAACCCAAAGAATTAAGAACTACATATACACCGGCCACTGTTTAAGAAGATCCTCGTTACCCTACTAGCTATAGTCTGGTCAAAATGTACCTTTTTGGATGAAATTTTTGTATATTCTCCGAAAATTACGATCAAGGTGTCATTCGATTCGGAATATTATGTAGAAAGTTCAGGGAAAAGTCCCAAAAGGGGCCGATGAAAGTTGCAAAAGTTATAAACAATTTTTAAAAAATAGGGTTTGTTTTTTTTTTAATATCTTGAAAACTATCAAAGATATTTAAATGTGAAGTTTACCTAGGGAGTGAAAGACACCCCTTCTGGGGGGTGAAAAATATAACATTGAAAATACCTTTGGAAATCGATAAAGGGGTTAATTCTTAGCAAAAAATTTTCAATAAACAATTTTCGATAAGTCAATATTTTTTGAGCTATTCGTGATTAAAAATGGTCTTTTTTCTTAAAAAAATTCTTTTTTCAATAGTTTTTCGAATTACTCGGAAAAATTTACATTCTACAAAAAAATTAAAAGGTAAATAAAGCTTATAAAAAAATGGAAAAGATTAATTATTTTTTTATCCATATTTGTGCAAAAGGTACTGAGATACTGCTGGTTGAAGATTATTTTTTATCTAGCGGACAGTAAATTACATGCATTTAACGTAAAATAAGTTATCTAGTTATAAAGAAAACCATGCAAAACATTTTTTGAAGTACTATGAAAAATCTTTAAATTGATTTTGATTTGAAATCATAAGCATAAAAATTAACGAAATTATAGCAAAAAAAACATTTATTTATTTTTTCTGACAAAAAATAAGCACAAAAACTGATAAATTTTTTAATAGACTGTTCTTCAATAATCTTCTTTATTTATATGTTAACAATGTATTCTATAAATTTCGGCAGTTTAGAATGCTTATTTTTGGAAATGTAACGTTTTAATTGATTTTTTTTCTGATTAAAAAAAAGATATTTTTGAAAATAACTGAAAAGATACAAAAAATATTTAAGAGTAAAAAATTTTGGATGTTTCTTCACAGAATATTTTGGTTTTTTTGATTATTCTGCAAGATAAAAATTAATAGAATTATAGCTGCTAGAAGTTTGCAGTTAAAAGAGTAAACCTTGTTTCTGAATCCGTTTAACTTCAAAAATTTAAAAAACGATAAGTTAAAAAATCAAATTTACGGAGCTTGTAGCTATTGCAATTCCATGCAAAATGATTATTAATGGATTTAATAGCTTTAAAATTAAGGAAGTTATCGTTGAAAAACCAAGCGTATGTTCCCGGTACGATTTTTGAAGCATTGTCTATATATCTGTTTGTATGCATGATACATAGAAATAATGTTTCATATTTACGTATATACAGTATATTTATATACTTGATTGGGCTCTTTTGCAATGCTACTTGTGTAACGTGTTCCGGTGACAATTGCTTGAATAGTCCACCAATCGAAGGTTAAGAGGAGGAGGAGGAACCTAACAGTGGCGATGAGTTAAACATGTTACAATTTAACATTTTATATTATTAATTTTTATTAAGTAATGAACATAAAATTCTTTTATTTTTTGAAAAAATGTCACCAATAATTTCAAATCTATGATTATTTTAAATAAAAAGTCGTTTTTAAGAATTACAGCGAATTTGAATAAACACTGAAAAATTAAACTTTTTTCTGTTGCTAGGGGTGATTTTTAAGGATTAAAACAATGCAATAAACTGTACTGTAAAAAGTTAATAATAAATTATATTCAGATTTCATATTTATTATACAGTAAACTATTAAAAAAAATTCTACAATATATGCGTCATTAAATAATTTTAAGATGAAAAAAGCACATTTTTTGTAATTTCGTTTTAAGGGTGATTTTTAAGGTTTTAAACGTTTCAAATATTAGGTAAATTATAAGTCACAACATAAAAATATATTTATTCTACATATTTAGAGATGATTTTAATTTAGATGACGTCTATTTCTATGGTTTTTTAATTTTTTAACATAAGGGTGGTTTTAACCCCCTAAAAATAAAAATCATTTATATATAAACTTTGATCTACAGGGTGAAAGGAACTTAATTCCAAATTTTCATAAAAATTAAAACTGCAAAAAATCCGGAGGTCACACACGTTTTTTCTCCTCATACACTAATTCCGAATTTTTATTTTGGTGAAAATGACATATCATCTCGAAGGGACCTACGTTTTTGTTTCAAATTCCCAAGCCATACGTGTCGCAAGACATGCACTTGATCATTTTTTAATATTTTAATTGTGTAACATTTTTTTTATATTCATTCATGCAAGAAGTAATTCAAAGAACACATGCAGATTTCAGCAAGACTAATTGATTTTAGATTTTCATCCATTTGATGAGCATGAAGGTAAACTAGTGAACAAAACAAACAATATTTTTACAGTATGTCACAATAATCTGTGCATGCCTTGTCTCATATGTTGATATTTAAACAAATAGAAAATCTGGCCCCGAGTGCGTAATATGATAAAAATAAAAGTGCGTTCCAAAATACCAACAGGCTGTAGTTTGTACATCTAAATTACGGATTTTTTCTTATTGAATTGAGTGTTTTATTTTTATTTTTATGACAGCCCACAAAGGCTTATATGAGGCCTAAAAACCGTGGGTAACGGGTTTTTTAAAAATGTTTAACACATTTTTTCCCCAGTTCTGTCAACATTGACCAAGTTCCGAAACATGCATATATTACATTTTACCACACCTTTAGGACAACGCGTTAGTGTTGGTGCATTGTGAGGAGCATTTGCACCCCGCTTGCTATCCTACGTATACCAATATTTCTAAGTTATTAACGATGATAAAATAAGTAATAAAGATTCAGACCACAAACCAGATATTGTTTTGCAGTATAATAGTACTAAAGAAGCTATCGATGCAACTGACCAAACGGCAGCAAAATATACCACACCAACAAAAACTTTTATATGGCCCAAGGCACCTTTTTACTATATTATTGATATTAAAGCTATAAATGCTTATAAAATGTGGAAAATTAAAAATTCAGATTTCTAATTTTAATATAAAAAGCAAAATAAGCAATTATCTACAAAATGAGAAAAAATAGTATACGCATCTCCTCATAAAAGAGATTTTACTTGACTCTTATAGTATTTAAATCCTCGCTTGCCTTGGATTCAAACGTACCATACTTGTCAAGTAAAATTCCACCTTTCTGTACTTGATACGTTATATACATTTAGTGATGAGCAAAGCAAGACCAAGACCAAGACCGGGCTAGTCTTGGTCTTGGTCTTGGTCTTGCAAGTCTGGTCTTGGTCTTGGTCTTGGTCTTGCAAGTCCAAAGAAGGTCTTGGTCTTGGTCTTGGTCTTGCTGCAAGAGTCTTGCTGGTCTTGCTTTTTTTAGTAGTAATAATTTAAACTAAGAAATCTCAAATAAAATATATATATTTTTTTATATTTACAAATAAATAAAGATGAAGACTATATTTTTTGCTTTAAAATTTTAAAATATACCAATTTTAACCTCACATGTACATTTAAATTATTTGATTAAAAAGGATATTTTAAATGTAGGGGTTTATTTAGAGCGCTTCATTTTAGTGATGGGAAATATTTAAATTTAAATCAAAACTGAGTACTCTGAGGGCAGAAAAAAAAACTTTTAGTATCAACCAGATGTGAAATTTCCATGAAAATGATTCTGATATGTAAACATTGGTTTCTGATTTAAAAAAAAATTATTTAGGAAGCTTTTTAGTTCAAATAAACTTTTTATGTTTAAATTAGTCAAACATTTGCCGTACAAATACTTTATTTCATTCTGCATATACAAGGTGGCTCGATAGTGCAACAAAGCTCGATATCTCCGAAACCGTTCATAATGGTAAAAAACTAAATATACAAAAATTATAGAAAAAAGGGCGTAAAATGTAAAATTATTTTCTATTTCAGAATTTTCCGAAAAATCTACTACCACTTAAGAAAACTTCCTTATTTTTAGCTTTTAACCTAAAATAGAAAAATTATGGCAAAAAATTTATCTAAAAAAATCGCTTTCCTGTATATTATGCTGGAAATTATTGAACTTAAATAGGTACAATGTCGACGTAGATGCTTTTTATATATAATTTTCGGTTTTAACAAAAATGACGCCATCATTATACTTTTGGCATTGTTTTGACTTTTCCGTCTAACCCGGAAGTAAAATTTAAAATCCATTTGTATAAAATGTAATCCTATATGACATGACAAATATATTTTTTATTAAACCATCACTTTTAAATTTATATCTTAGTTTAAAGGAGCAATCTAATGATGCCACACAGTGTGGCACAAAAATAATGTATTTCTGGATTTTGGAAATTTTTGATCCACCCTGTAAGTGGCATCACTAGATAGCTAATTAAAAAAAAACATTAGGAATAGGTAAGTAATTTTCAGCTTCTATAACTTTTGTACCCCTAGTTTTTCTCTGTCGTAAACGGTTTTGGAGATGTCGAGCTTTGTCGGACCATTGAGTCACAACCTTATTATTTTTGAAACATGTTACTGAATCTACTAGTTATCGTTGTTAGAGAATTTTATAAAAGAACGAAGTGATTGATTCAATTATTATTTTATTAAAAAAAAACCTGTTACTCATAAAATAGTCGCCTTTTTAGGCAGTTCTCGACACATCTTTTGTCATGACTGTAAGAAATACCTCTGTATATTGAATATGAAAATTGAATATTATAATTTAAAAAAAAGTGACAAAAATACAAGAGTCTTGCAGGTCGGTCTTGGTCTTGCGTAGTCTTGCACCCCTCGGCCTTGGTCTTGCATACTCCGGTCTTGGTCTTGGTCTTGCAAGCGAGAAGGGGTCTTGGTCTTGGTCTCGGTCTTGGTCTTGCTGCAAGACCAAGACCAAGACCGCAAGACCAAGACCGGTCTCGCTCATCACTATATACATTTTTTTTCTTTACTTGTGTACAATTTTTCTTGGAACCCCCAATTTTTTGGGAAAATATAATATTCACCGATGAAAAAGTGTTTCAGTCGCGCTACAATGGGATACTTAAAGTATACAGGCCTCAAGGAACACGATTTAATAAAAAATATTACCAAAATGACAGAAGTAGTGGGCGATTTTCGGTAAATGTTGCTGAGTGCACAAGAACTTGGTGTATGTTATTTTATCGAAGGAAGGTTCAATGCGGAGGTATATATAGATCTACTACAGAATATGTTTTCTTCTGTACTAGATCGATTTCCGGACAAAAATTTTATCTTTCAGGAAGATAAGTGTCCCGTTCATACAAGTCGATGAATGGATGGAAGAGCAGCGTATCAGGCTTTTACCGTGGCCCGCACGTAGTCCGGATTTAAATGTTATGAAAATGTTTGGGGCTAATTAGTTAAAAAATAAATAGGGAAAATAAGTTTAGACCGCAAAATGTAAACGAACCCAAGGATTAAATTTTAAAGGCGTGGAATGTGTTACGAGGAAATCCGGACTACGCACGGGCTTTGGTACATTTAATGCTTGAAAGGCTAAACTCTCTTAGAAAAAAACGGGGTCGCAATAAAATATTAAATTTGTTTGGAAGGATATTTAAGTGTGTTTAAATTTATTTAATTGTTAATTAATTTGTTATTTTTTATAAAACATAAATATTTTCTTTTATCTTTTGCTTTATTTATAGTAATTAAAAGTAAAACAAGGTAAAAAAGAGCGATTTATAAAAATTTGCAGAAAGTCAAAATTTGACAATTTTTTTTTAAATTTTATACAATAAAAAAAATCATAAAAATAATTTCTTATAAAAGGATTCCGGAACTTAGTATGTAAATAAATATACACCTGAAAGTTCTCTGCCGACAGAATTTTACCATATTAAACCGCGGAAAAACGTTATTTTCCTATAATAAGTAGGCAAGGCGTTTAGATGCCCCTTGGTTAAAAAAAGAACCAACGATTTTAATGGGTACTTCTGCTTCGTGTTGCCTGAATAGGCATTTCATCTATTGGGAAAGTTACTTTATAGGGTAATTGGAATGTTATAATAATAATACAAATCTGTCAATGGTCACGAAGATGTAATACACCGTATAGAGTGACCCAAAGAGTTTTGTTTTGACAAAAGTAACTTCAAAAAATTGTGTTTTATATTTACAGGGTAGAAAAGAGTGGATTGTGATAATCAATATAATATTATAGTGTGTCCGCGGATAGAGTGCACAAGAGAGAAAAAATCTTTATTATTTATTTTACGACAAAAAGTAATTCTTTATAAAAAGTTGTGCTTGTCCAAAAAATGAATATACAAAATTTAAATTTTCGATAGGATGTACAGGGTGGTAAGAAAATAGAAAAACATAAAAATGCTTTATTAGGAAAGTACCAGTATTTATTATTTTAAACACACATTTTATAAAACAAAGTTGTTTTTAAACTAACATAACGCCTAAATACAAATTTCCAAATCATTGCGAACATCAATAATTGAATTCAAAAAAACGTACACGTGTACTTGAAAATTTTAAAACATTTTCTTAATACCAGGGTCCGCCATCTAACGTTTTTTTTTTCAACTAGTGCTTATTTCGTGAATGGTAACACTTAGCTCATGTTTGATTTGACAGATAATTAGTTTTATCCTTCCGCTGAACGAATATGGTTGTGTATACGCTTGAACAACGCTGGGAAATATTGCGACATTACTTTGAAAATCATGGTAATGTTGCAGAATGTGTCGAAAATTGCGTACGGATTATGGGAAGAAGAGAAACCCGTCAGCTCCGTATGTTCGTTATCTTGTGAAAAAAGTGAAAGAAACTGGCATCCTCATCGATAAACCAAAGCGTGAAAAGCCAAAAACAGTGCGTACACCCGAGAATATTGCTGCTGTGGCAGAAAGGTCGTGAAGCGTCATCAACTCAATTCACCGTCTTCTCAACAATTGAACATTGCGGAGAATCATTTAGACGAATTTGCATAAAGACCTTGGTATGACGCCATACAAAGTCCAATTGGTTCAGGAGTTGAAACCACTGACCCTCCCAAAGCGTTTCTGCTTCGTATGTGGGCCGCGATCGACTTACAGAAGATGCCGATTTTGCCAAAAAAATAATCTTTTCAGATGAAGCTCATTTTGATCTTGGCGGGTATGTAAACAAGCAAAATTGTCGGATTTTGGTCCAGAGGCATAATTGGGCCATTTTTCTTCGAAAATGAGCAAGGAGTAGCCGTTACAGTCAATGGCGATCGTTATCGGGCCATGTTGAACGAATTTTTGTTCACAAAAATTGAAGAGGAGGATATTGGAAACATTTGGTTTCAAAAGGACGGCGCTACGTGCCACACAGCCGAAGCTACACTCGATGTTTTGCGTCCTGTTTTTGAAGATCGCATTATCAGCCGCAGAGCTGATGTCGTTTGGCCACTTCGGAGCTGCGATTTGACACCGTTGGACAATTATTTGTGGGGTGCCGTCAAAGATAAGTGTTACGCCGACAAGCCAGAGACAATTGACGCTTTAAAGGACAATATTCGTGAAGCCATTGGTGAAATAGAGCTGCACACAATCGATAATGTGCTTAAAAATTGGACCGATCGTGTAGACTACTGCATGGCCAGTCGAGGCAGCCATTTGAATGAAATTATTTTCCATTATTAACCGGAAGGATTGTACTTTCAAATAAAAAAATAAATTTGAGAAAATATTCAGTAGTTTCTTTTTTATAGCATTTAAAAAAAAAGTTATTTGGCGGACCCTTTACTTTTGAACCAGAATACGTAATAACATGTATTGGCAACAAGACGGCTGTCCTTGCACAGCCTTGGTCAGAAAATGGCTACATTTTGGCGAAAAGTGGATAGGGAGGTTTGGTCCAATCCATTATCCAGCTAGATCGCCTGACCTTACAATACCAGACTTCTTTTTATGGTGTTCCTTAAAGCAAAACGTCTGCCAAATAACACGGAAATCTTAAAAGAGCGCATACAAGAAGCAGTAGATAAACTGAATATGCCGTGAATAATTTGTAAAGTGTACCATAAATTTATTAAATTAGCGAAAAAGTGTGTCTAGGTGGCATGTAGAAAAATTTTAAATGTTCGATTTTTTATTTCTAAATTTGTATTCAGACCTTATGTTAGTTTTTAAACAACTTTGTTTAATAATTTTTTCTTTAAAATAATAAATAATGGTACTGCCCTCTTAAAGCATTTTCATGTTTTCCTAATTTCTTAACACCCTGTACATCTTATCGAAAATTTAAATCTTGCAAATTGATTTTTTCTCTCTTGTGCACTTCATCCGCGGACACACTGTATATGACATTATAGCGAGGAAGGCTTACTATAAAAACATCGAAGTTTTAGTTTTAAATACCTAAATAATTAGGTGGAAAACAGCGTGTCTTAGTTTTCATTAAACCATACCTTTAAAATCAATTCATAGAACTAGATAGTTGCAAAAATAATCCAAAAGTTTAGTTATTTTTATTATTTTTAGATAGCAACCTCCTAAAAATTTAAAATAATTTAAAACACAAATATATAAATACTTAAACTTTATTTTATACAATTGTGTTTTTTTTTCAGATACTAAACAAAATGGCAGGGACATTCGAGTAGTAACCAACATTCCAGTATCTCAGAAATCTACACCATCCAGTTCCTCCACATCTACTCCTAGTACCTTAATTCCCGAAGGTGAGTGTACTTTTTTAATGTACTTAACATCCCTCATTGCTCGATATAATTAAAGGTAGCAAATCGGGCCTCAAAACACAGATTCCAAAGTTTTTAAAATACTACTTTATAGGAGGAGAAAAACAAATTGTCTGGATTTAAATTTGTTTTTAGTTCGCCAAATTGTCAAGAAAATTTTTGGTCGAATTTAATTGCTGTATTTCGTGGAAAAAAGGGTGAAAATTAAAAAAATTCATAGTCTAGGCGCACTACCATGCGCCTATTTTCTTCTTCTTCTTCTTTTTTCTGGGAGCCTTCTTGATTCACTATTGGAGGCAGCAAAGCCTCTTAGGCTTTTTGTGCCTAATCTTCCATTATTTGTTATACCAATCCTCCCATTAGTCTTGTTCCCTTTACAAGTCTGTATAACCCCAAGACTGGTTGGTTGATATATTCTTGTGGGCTTGTTTTCGGTTGCCCAAATAATGCCTGTCTTTTGTGATTCAACGCTTCACATTTGCACAGTATATGGTAGGCTGTTTCTTCCTCCTTGTAGCACATTCTGCAACTTGGGTCCCCATTGTATGAGCCTATCTTGTATAGGTGTTCTCTTAGGTTATCGTGCCCTGTTAGCAACCCTACTGTTATGCGAAGTCTTTTCCTGCTTTGTCTGAGTAGTTCTTCCTTCGTTCTTTTGGATGGGCCCCTTATGAAGCCCTTTTCATGTCTTATTCTACCAAAGTTCTCCCAGTATTCCTTGTGTTTGTTTCGGATCCATTCCCTGGTTTGCCCTCGTGCTGTGATTTGGGTCACTCCAAGGGCAGGTTCTGGTGGCTCCGAAAAAATGGGGTGTTAAGTTTTTGTTGCCCCTCCTTGCATGTAGACAATAAAAAAATATTTTCTTACAAGTATAGGTGAAGACCTATGTACCAAAGTACCTACTTATTTTAAAAACCAGAATGTTATTTTTATTTAAATACAAATTATTAAACTTGTACAAAAAAACATTGTACCTAACATTAGAAAAAAGTATTCTTTCCATACTTGACTGCTTGCAATACCAGTCACGTACAGAAAAGTGCCACTTTCCGCACTTTTCAAATAAACAACAACTACGGCGAGTACTATAAGTGCTTTGTATTTTCAGGAAGAAATATATCATCTGACCACGCTATAGCATCCAGACAATCATCTTATTCCAATTGCAGCTCTATCCCTGACGAAGGTAGAATTACTTATTTTTTATACTAATGCCAAAACACACCAAACACTTATTGTACCTATATCCTTGTACATACAGGTACAAAAAATTTTAACTATATAGAAAAAAATTAGTTGAACAATGTGTTTTTATTAGTGATATGCCGGATATTCGTATCCGTATCTGTATCTTCGGTTTTTGTACATAAAAGAATGTTTAATATAATATGTAAGAAAGGTCACAAGCACCGACTCCAACTGTATACACAAGTTAAGATCTCCGCAGTCGCGGATCTAAACACTAATTATCTATATCCTTATCCGTATCTATATCTGTATCCGCAGGATCTGGCACATCACTACCTTTTATCTAACTATTGCAATTTTACCAGAAATATTATTTTTCTTTGACAATACTTATGCTTTACTTATACGCAGCCAAGTTCTGCAAAAAAAGAGTTATTTAGTCCTGTGAGAAATAACCTTAGGTGACACATCATACCAATAGCCACAGCAGCTTTAAGAAAACTCAAATTTCTCTTTTGGTCAAATAGTATTCCCCCCCTATTAATCAGATCCTATTTAAAATATGTCTGGGGAATGGCACCTCCTTAACTCTTAGCATTCTGTATTCCATCTAAAGAAAAACCGCCTTATTAATGATCCCACTCTTACAGAAAAAGTTTCGTCTCTTGCCCACCGACGAGCTGTCTCTCTTTTATAGGAATTTTCACGGTTTCTGGGCCGGCCGAGAAATTTATCAATATAATTCATTTCTTAGAAGCCCCGAATAAAGCAACACATTCCTATACATCCCTTTACAATCAATCTGGAGAGGTTCCGAATTTCCCACTTTGTTCGTTCCTTCATCCCTAGAGTGTCTTGACTAGTGATGGAAAATTTCCGATAATGTACAGGGTGTCCCAGAATATGTGGGCAATCTCTCGGAATTAAATAGAAAACCCAAAAATATTATGACAAGTTCCAATAAACTTTTTTCCTACGAGCCTCAGATACAGGTACATAACGGACAACCCTGGAAATCGTTTTTGTTTTTAATAACTTTTAAAATACTGGGTGTAATTTAATATTTTTTTAATATGATTGTTACTAGATAAGTATTTTTAAAATGAACCCATTAAATAATATTTGATTCATTTAGTTTGCCAGGGACGGACTAGCTCTGACACATTAATAGCAATTTTTTTAACAGCCTGTATGATAGAGGCTTAACAATATTATTTTTGGATAGCTTTAACTTTACACGGAAAAAAAGGTGTTCTTGATTGCATCGATAAAATTAAATATTTACGAAAAAAATTTTTTGGTTTTTTTACATTATAGTGGGTTTTCTTCATTGTACGTGAATTTTAAGAAGGAAATTATCCATTTTAAGAAGAAACTATGATCTATTACTTTGAGTAAGGGTAGCAAAATTTTAAAAATAACAGTTATGATTAATATCTGTAATACCACTTCAATATTTTAATGAAGTTTGGCATACATGTACTATGTATCAAGAACGCCACTTGTGGAAATAAAAAAAAATGTGGTACACTAAAAAATGCTTCTTGATACATAGTACATTTACGCCAAATTTTATCAAAGTATCCAAAGTGGTATTAAAGATATTAATAATTAATGATTTATTTTTGAAAATTTTACCACCCTGTATCTTAAAAGTTAGGACGTTAGGACATACGATCATATGAAGTTTTCTTCTTAAAATGAAAAATTGCTTTCCTATATATTGACGTACAATTAGAAAACACCCTGTATAATGTAAAAAAATTACCAACCATGATATTTTATTTCTCGTAAACAGTTGATTTTATCGATGTGAATCAAGAAAAACTTTTTTATAGTTTAAGATTAAAGCAATCCAAAAATAATATTGTTGAGCCTTTATCATACAAGTTGTTAAAAAAATTGCTATTATTGTGTCAGAGCTAGTCCGTCCCTGGCAAACTAAAAAAAACAAATATGATTAAATGGGTTTATTTTAAGAAGACTTATCTCGTAAGCATCATATTAAAAAAATATTAAATTACGCCTAGTATTTTAAAGGTTATTTAAACAAAAACGCTTTCCAGGGGCGTCCGTTATGTACCTGTATCTCCGTAGGGGAGAGTCATAGGAAGAAGAGATTGCCTACATATTTTGGGTCACCCTGTACAGTTAGAAATATTTTCGTAAATATATCAGGAAACTTTGAAAATATATGGAAATATTAGAAATATTGGAAATATAGAAAAAAAACTACAAAACTCAAAAAACTAAACATTTAATGAAAGTTTATTATAGGTAATACCATAAAAGGTCAGATTTACGAATGGTATTTGGTAAAACAATTGCGCGAATGAAACAACGTAAAATAATAAATAATTAACAATATAAAATACAGTCACTATGAGGTCACAATGGACGACACGATAGGTAGAACCGTGAACTTACCAATTTTTTATGCCAGTAACTTTTTCCTTTTTTCGGATAACAAATTTCGGTTTTTGACATTTCAAATGGGGTTGTTTATACATGAGTGGAATTGTCATCCATTAATATAAATACAAATTTAAGTATTAAAAATACAAAGAAAACAGTGAAATTTCTAAAATTACACACGACCACGAGACACAAGTTGTGCATCTTCAAAAATATCATCCACACCTTGAATATTGTATTCAGAATCAATGCCGTCTTCATAAGAGTGCAATTAAACTTCTTCTAAAGCAACAATAGCCAACAAGCAATAATCGGTGAATCTCCGAGATCGAGATTTTATTATTTGTAATCGTAATAAGTACGTATTTTTTCGAAAATTATTTTTTAGCGTGAAATTTGTACTGCACAAAGTTATAAAAAATATATAAACATCTCTGTTTTAATGGTTTAAAACGCATATTTATTTTATTTGATATTTCCAAAATTTCCAATATTTCCGAAACACGTTCGGAAATTTCAATATTTCCATTTCAATGGAAATATTTTTACTATAATATTTCCATTTACAACACTAGTCTTGACTGAGGATCAAGCTATCTACAGAGATTTTTTCCCTCCAAACAACCAAATCTTTAGTTTCTGGGTTAATTTTATATCCCTTATTTCACTAAAACCCCCGTGGACTGTCTCAAGATAAAAAATAAGGATGAGAATAATTAATGAAGCTCCCCCGTATTAACAACCTATCTCAAACCTATATAATTTAATCTTAACAATAACACAACAACAAACACACAAACAAAACCCAATTAGTACCTTAAAAACAACACGCACCAAGGTACTTAATTTTGCAAATATTCGCGCACGTCACTGAGCTAATCAGTGGCCATTACATATACTTTACCGCGAATTATCTCTAAAAATATACCTACATACGTTTTAAACTAATAAACAAAACCGCTTTTAACATTAACAATGTCTAATGCCACTCCAGTGCGAAAAATGTAGTGTTTGCGAATAGTGTAGTGTTTTATCGTGTTTTCCTGTGCAGTGTTCCCAGCTAAAAATCTAACGGCCAAAATTATCCGTAAAAACATTGTTGAAAATGTGATTTAATATGGAAAAGTGTTGTTTATGTTAAATAGTATGTCTGGTTTTTCACGATCAAGGTTAAAGCAATTTTTTACGATGTAAACGCTAAATAGATACAATAATACTTATCTGAAAAAAGATAATGTTTATTTCTATGAGGTAGGATCCGTAATATCAATACTTAAGAGCTACTTGTACAGATAACATTTTTTTGATTAGGCGACTATACACTCGTCAACAAAAAAAACTGAATTTCATAAAAAATTTACTGTAAAATGCGGTTTTTCAGATAGTTTACACATATTTTCTAGGATTTCTAACTCGCACATTTTTTAAAATTACATTTTCTTAAAATTATATTCGTATTGTGTTTCATTAATATGTTTTTTTTTTACATTTAACCCCTTAAAAAACCCTAAACGTACGCTTAAAACAGACCTTTTTTTGAAAATTCGTATCTCCGTTAATTTTCAATATTAAGAGCTGATTTTTTGAGATATGATAGTCAATAACATATACTTTGAGCTGCCGAAAGATAAAAATTGTTGCACTAACAGTTTTTATTTAATCGCACTATAAACAAATTAGGCCGTTATCTTGCAAGGGCCGTGAATATTAGGCAAATGGTCCGATTTGAATTTTTAAAACGGCTTTTTAAAGTTGAGATTTAAAGCTACAAATTGTATATTTTACATTTTCATAACAGTTTGAAAAACATTGTTAAAAATGCTTGTGAACCTAGCGCGTCTAGCGGAATTTCTGTCGAACGCCCGATGCACGCAGCGCGTCTCTCGCTTCTCCTTCGCTGCTGGGTGCCCCCTCCACTTGTCGGTCGCTCGACGCGCTAGGTTCTCAAGCATTTTTAACAATGTTCTCTAAACTTATATGAAAATGTGACATATACAATTTGTAGCTTTTAATCTCAACTTTAAAAAGCCGTTTTCAAAATTCAAATCGGACCATTTGCCTAATATTTACGCCACTTGCAACATAAGGACCTAATTTGTTTATAGTACGATTGAATAAAAACTATTTATGCGACAATTTTCATCTTTCGGCAGCTTACAGTTTATGTTATTGGCTATCATTTCCCAAAAAATCAGCCCTTAATATTGAAAATTAACGGAGATACGAGTTTTTGAAAAAAGGTCTGTTTTAGCGTTTTTCCACTTTTCTCGGTGAAAAATGGTCTTATCGGGATTTTTCAAAAATCATTTTGTAGATTTTTGAAGTCTCTGCAAACGATCTTTTATGAGTAAAGTGATAAAGTCAGTACTTTTTGTTATATTAAAAAAAAAACGAAAATAAGGCCCTTTTTTAATAATTATTGTTTAAAAAAAATACTTTATCTTTAATTAAAAAAAAATCTATAAGGATTGGACTATATATTTGCACTTCAGCCTATTTGCTTATAGTACTAGTACCTTTCTCGTTATAAAAAAAAAATTAAAAACAAGCTTTTATTTACGTATACTAAAAAGAAGAAAATAAACTTATTACATTACACAATTTATATGATATAAAACCTTGTCGCAAGATTTACCTATTGTAAAACATTTTTTTTTCACAGAATTATTTATGTCCAGATCAAGTAACATACATATTGTATTCTTCTTAATCCGCACAGGTAAATCTTGCGACAAACTTTTTTATATCATATAAATTTTTTATCTTGGGACAGTGCACGAAGTACTAACGAAGTACTAATGTACCGTGGGTGTCTGAAGTGTGGTTAAAGGGCGTTAATTCACACAAGACTTAAATGTTTGGAGATTTGGAGGAAAAGGGAAAACTTCTGGGAATAGCAGGTTCCATAGTTACACAGGACACTCTTGGGATGACGGAACAAAACCAAGTGAAAGTTCGGAACCCTTCGAGTTGGACTGCAAAAGGATGCATAAAAGTGGCACTACGTGTTGCTCTGCTAGAAGCTACCAAAGAAGGAATTATACTGGTCAACTCTTCGGAACAGAAGCCGTAAAAATACCCATAAAAGAGGGCCAATTCCCATACAGCTCGTCGGTGGGTAACAGAAGGACGCCTTCCTGTATGTGTGGGAACATTAATAAAACAAACAGCTCTTCTTTGAATGGAGTCAAGAATGCTAAGTGTTGTAGAAGTCGCCATTTCCTAGACATGAGAACAATATTCTAAAGAGGGTCTGATCTGGGATACATACAGAGTATATAGATCAGAAGGAATCCAAACTTTTTCAAAGCTGCTGAGGCTATGGATGTGATGTGTTTGTGTCAGTTAAGGTTATTTTCAGAAGTAACACCCACAAAATTAAACGATTCTTTGTTCTGCAGAACTTTGCCGCTCATATGTAACAGAGCAGGTAGACTTGATGAGTTTTTGGGGATATTAAACTTGACAAGATTTTTGGCGCCCCAATCCAAGATTACTTTAAGATCTTGTAAAAGAGATATCTGCATTGACCTGCGCTTGTTTTTCAAATCAGAATGACTGTGTGGCTTAAGAAATTCAATATTAGAGTAGAGGGTACTATCGTCAGCAAAATTATGATAGGATTAACTGTGGAATAGACAAAAAATCGTAAAGAAGAAACAGAGTTGGTGCCAGTACTGAGACCTGGGACATCCCAGCATTAATTGGGTAGAAGCTGATAGAATGACCATCCCTAATAACTGAGATATGTCGATTAGAAAGACTGAAGAGCCAAGAACAAATCTTAGGTGAAAGACCGTAGGAGGGAAGTTTGTTAAGAAGCCCATCATCTCAGACCTGATCATAAGTTTTGGATATATCAAGAGTAACGATCTGGGCTTTACCAAGAAACTCAAGGGACTTGTTAGGTGTGTAAGACAAAGAAAAGAAGATCAGCTGTGGATCTTCTGTGACGGAATCCATACTGTCTGTTATGTTGTGTTTTTCCCAATACTTCAAGATTTGAGAATTTATGTTTTTTTTCCATTACTTTACAAACAACAGAAAAAAGAGTTATAGGTCTATAGTTAAAAGGGAAAGTTTTGCATTCTTTCTTGGGAACAGGTTGCACACGCGCAGCTCTCCAGCTCTCCGAAAAAATGCCCGAGTCGTAAGAGATTTAAAAGAGGCGAGTTAAAATGGGTGCAAGCTCAGGAGCACATTTTTTAAAGACGATTGCTAGTATGCCATCCGGCCCAGATGATTTTTTGGTATTAAGCGAAGAAAAGATACGCTTGATCTGTTTGACTTTAAAAATAATATCGGACATTTTATAAGGAACAGAGGCAACCGTTGGAAAAGAAGATTAACGGGAGGATCAAGGGTAGAACTGGCAGCAAATAGTTCGGCTTTTTCTATAGAGGTAGAAACAATTTGAATTAATCGGTTTGATTAAATTTTAACTTTATTTTTTACTTTTTAGTACATGTAAATAAAAGCTTGTTTTTAAAAATGTTTTTTACCAATAATTTATATTTAGCCGTTAAAAATGGCATCTGTCAAAAAGAACATATGTCAAAATAGCATCTTTTAAGTTTTGTTTTTTAATATTTTTTATATTTGACCCCCTAAAAACTCCTTAAGGTACGCCTATGACTCGTTCTGTTTTGAGAATTATTAAAAACAACAATTTTAAAAATGGAAGATTAAAGAAAGCTTTGACTACTTGAGTACGTTAGTTCTTGGCCTTAAAGCTTTCGTAGACTAGGTCAAATAAAAAAAAATAAGGGCAAAATAAAAATGATAATAAATAACGTTCTTAAAATATGTACTGTACTGTACCCTTGAGTTTCTTGGTGAATCCCAGATCGTTGCTCTTGACATATCCAAAGCTTTCGATCAGGTCTGGCATGATGGGCTTCTTAACAAACTTCCTTCTTACGGTCTTCCACCTAAGCTTTGCTCTTGGCTTTCCAGTTTCCTTTCTAATCGACGTATATCAGTTAGTGTAGATGGTCATTCCTCTAGCTTCTACCAAATTAATGCTGGGGTGCCGCTCAGTGCTGGCACCCACGCTGTTTCTTCTACACATTAACGATCTTCTCTCTTCCACAATCAATCCCATTCATAGTTTTGCTGACGATAGTACCCTCCACTCTAGTATTCAATTTCTTAAGCCACCGTGTAATCCTGATTTCGAAAACAAGCCAACAATGCATATATCTCTTTCACAAGACCTCAAACTTATCTTGGATTGGGGCGCCAAAAATCTTGTTCAGTTTAATGCCTCGAAAACACAGTCATGTTCCCTGTCGCGGAAAAAGTCTGCAAATGCTCATCCCTTACATATGAGCGGCCAAGTTCTGCAGAACAAAGAGTCGTTTAATCTTGTCGGCGTTACTTTTGAGAATAACCTCAACTGGCACAAACACATTTTATCCATAGCTTCGGCAGCTTCAAAAAAGATTGGATTTCTCTTTCGAGCCAGAAAATATTTCTCTTCTTCCAATTTGTACACTCTGAATGTATCCCAAATCAGACCTACTTTAGAATATTGTTCTCATGTCTGGGGAATGGCGTCCCCTACAACACTTAGCATTCTGGACTCCATTCAAAGAAGAGCCGTTCGTCTTATTAATGATCCAACGCTCACAGAAAGGCTTCCTCTTCTTGCCCACCGTCGAGCTGTAGGGGATCTGTCGCTCTTCTATAAGTATTTTCACGGCTTCTGCTCGGAGGAGTTGGCCAGTATAATTCCCTCTCTGGCAGCTCCCAACAGAGCAACACGTAGTGCAACTTTTATGCATCCTTTTACAGTTCAGTTAGAGAGGCCCCGAACTTCCCGCTTTCTTCGTCCCTTCATCCCTAGAGTGTCAAGACTATGGAACCCGCTGCCCGCAGAAGTTTTTCCTTCTCCTCCCAATCTCCAAAAATTTAAGTCCCGTGTGAACAAACTCCCTCTCACCACACTGAAGACACCCACGGTACATTAGTACTTAGGCATCAGCCTTCTTGGACTGTCCCAAGATTAAATAAAAAATTATGATCCTACCTCGTATAATTAAGCACGTAGACATCATAAAAATCCATTAAAAATATCATTAATATTTATAACCATAATTTTTATCAAACAAAGTACGTACGTAAATATGACAACACTTTTTTATATTCCTTCTCTACAGCTTACATCTATTTTCTTTTTGGTGTTCAAGACGCTATTAATAAAATACCGAGACATTTCGTATCATGTAGGACTGGAACAAGAAACTCAAGACTGTCAAGACCGGGAGAATCAAGTGATGGATGATGGACAAGAACGAATGTCGAGCAGCAAAAAGAGAAGGCAGAGAAGAAAAAATAATTTGCTTAACAGGAGTATATCAGAGGAAAAACAAAGAATAGTTGAAATTAAGGAAGTAGTATCAGAAAATAAAAGTGAAAACCCTAAAAACAAAGTAGAAAATGAATCAGAAAATTTAAATAAAGACCTAAAAAGTAAAGTGGAAAATGAATTAGAAAATGTAACTACAGACCTAAAGGACACAGAAAATGTTGTAAAATCAAAAGAAATAACACAGAAAAACATCGAAATACTTAAACTAAAAAGAATCGAGCATAAATACAAAGTCGAGTCTCCAAAAGAAGTAAGAGTCGAACAAATAAAATCGAGCGACAAAAAACTAAAAGCCAAAAGTAAAAGCCTTGATGATGACGAAATTCTGAGAATTCAAGAACTATCCGAGGCAAGTGAAAGCGAAGATGCTAGACCGCAATCTAACATTATCATTTCTGAGGCTTCCTCGGAGGAAAATCTTCTGGACGAGTCCGATTCTGAATCTACTCGAAAACATAGAGGTCTGGACTCAATCTGCTTACAACTAAACGATAAAAATCAAATAGAAGCTGTATCCCATATTAGTCCGGCTGAAGAACAAGCGTTACGGACCTTCCTGGGAGGACTTAATCTTGTTCAATCGCCCGAGGAATCTGCTAAAGACTTATACGAACGAACGGCTGAATTATCAGATGCCAAAGCCAAAAAAATCAGAAACGCAAGGAGTTAGAAGAATATTTTTTGCCTATAGCAGAAAACCCTAGATTTCTGGACGCTATATCTGAAGAAGTTAGTGATGTAAGCGATAAGGAAGGTCCTAGTACAAGCAAAAGCGTTCACCATATCAAGCAGTGTACTCCAGAGCAAGATTTGCATAATACTCCACCGCCGATTCCTGCCAGAGCTCATAAAAGCAATCCACTAGGTAAATGGGGTGGTCAAGTAGAGCAGCCTGGTGCTGTTTTGGTAGAAACCAAGATTTTGGTGCCGGAAAATGTACAAGAAACTGTTTGTCGCACTCAAGTGGGTGAAGAGAAAGCGGAAGTTGTTTATATAGCGGATTCAAGCGAGTCTTCAACGTCTAGTGGTGATTTCGAAGAAGCTTTTAGTACATTTCAACAAGAAAATGAACGAGATCCGACAATAAATATAAATGGTATATCCAACTGTAATGAGAACGCAGGAGATAACAGAACTAATAATTTAGTTGAAAATAAGCCACTCGAAACTAGTGACAAGAGAAATAATCCAATACAAAAATCTCCTATTGAAAATCTACACGTAGAATCCAACGAATCACTTACAACTACTTTTTCAACCCATACCAGTTCTTCTATAAAAACTGGCACTCCTTACAATGAACAAGCAACCTCTTTTGGATCTTTTGACACATTTTCACAATTGACACCTCCTCTTACACCAGATGATACATCTAGTAAGAATGGAAAACAGGATACCGTAAAAGTTACTAACCAAGTTGTATTTGACTATACAAAGATACCCAATGTTTTGTCTGATAAAGAACCTAACGATCCTTTTAAGGATTCAAAAAGGGGGGTAGAAACTGTAATAAAAAATAACGATGTGTCTACAGGTGGTGGTTTAGAGCATTCTAAAAGTAAGAACGATAACGAGATTTCTGAAATATCAAATAACAATCAAAATTTTGGAGTAAGAAACACAGAAGTTAGACACGTGGCTGCAATTCATGTGGCAAAAAAAATGGTGAATGGGCAACTAAATAATGTGGAATGTAGAAAAGTAAATGTCGATGAGATTTATAAAAATGGAGACGTACAAGTTGCAACAAATTTTGAAGAGTTCAAGACGAACAAAAGTGAAAAGGATTTAACAAGTGTTACAGCCGAAGAGAAAGAAAATAAAAGTGTAGATGACAATGCTAATAGACAAGTAGCAAATAGTAAAGATAATTCTTTTAAAAATATTGTTGAAAAAGGACTTAGTGATCAAAAAAAGACTGAAGACAGGAAGCATGAACAGTGCGAAAGTAAAAATGTAGAAGTAGATAAGTTTAAATATGATGTTAATGGTCATTTAGAAAATATGGAGGTGCGAAAAGGATTATTGAATAAAGATAGTAATAACGGGGATAAATCTTCTTACCTATGTTGTGATGATACACTTTTAGATAAACAAAAGTTTTTAAATAATAATAACCACGAAAAACATCATGTATTGATAGATAAAAACAGTACCAGTGAGAAACTAAGCAAAACGACTCTATGTGATAAGTTTTCAAAGACAGAAACTGACTATTTAAAAGAATCGGTTAATGAGAACGTTTTAAAACATGTGATAATGACGTCACAAGATTCTAATAAAACTGATAGTCAAAAATTAAAGGATTTTAATAACATTTGTATGTTAAATAGTGAGATTAGGGATAAAATTAACAGAAGGGAGTTGATTGGACCCGCGTTTAGAAAGTCAAAATCTCCTGCCACTGATGTTTTGACTGTTATGCACTGTGAAGATCTGCCTGGCAAAACTTTTGTTGAAAGAAGAGTAAAAGAGTTTTCCGGTGAAACATATAACTCTGAAAGAGAAACAAGCGAAGAAAGTGTTTTAAAACATTTTATTGTACAAAATGGAACAGGTAGTGAAAGCAAAAATGAACCCTTAATAACACGAGATTTAGTTAAATCAAGAGTAAGTACAATATCTCAGGAAAAAAATGAGAAAATATTCAAAGAAGCGAAAGATGAAGGTAGTGTTTTAAAAAGAATATTAAGTGCTGACGTTGAAAAGAGAAATGGCGTTTTAAAAAACAAAGAAAATAAAGAAATAATGGAACCAAAGGAAAATTTTATACCGGTAACTATAGACAAACAAAATGAAAAAGAAAACTGTCAAGAAAATTTGGAAAGCAAGAATATTATTCGCACTAAAGTGGAATGTAATGACAGTGAGTTAAACGCAACGAATATAGAAACAGAAAAATTAATTTTAATAAACAATAAAAAAGCAAAAAAAGTAGAAGAGAATAAAAAAGAAGAAAGTAAATTGGAATCCATAAATAAAAACAAAAATATACAAGAATATTTGAAGGATGAGACGACAACTCTTGTCAAAGAAGAACTTAAGACTACAGAAAAAAGCCTTATAAAAAGTTATGAAGAAATAAGTAAATCGTTGGAACATGTTTCCCTAAATAAAAACGAGAAAAGTGAACGCAAAGATGCTTTATTTAAAAATGGGAATATAGGCAGTAGTGATACAAATGAAGCAAAACAAGAAGAAAGTCAAAATAAAGAAACAATTATACCTACTGAAGTTAATAAAGGAGACAATAAGGAAAAAATGATACCTATTACTTTAGAAAAACAAAAGCAAAATGAAAATTAATCAAGAAATTCTAGGAAAGGAAACGATAATTCCAATTGAAATCGAAGTTACCTGTAAAAAGGAATGCGCAACAAATAAAAGAGAAGGCAGAATTATTCCAATTATTATCGAAAAATCAAATAATAAAGAAAAATGTGAAAAATCAGACCAAACAGAAACATATAAAGAAATAAGTAAATCATTGGAAAAGGTAGTCTTGAATAAAAATGAGAAAAATGAAATTAAAGAAAAAATTATACCTATCAGCATTGAAAAAAATGGACATAATGAAACGATTCATCCTGTAAAAATCCAAGAAGAGACGGAAGAAGTAAAAGAAAGAACTATACCAATAACTATACAAAAAACAAACATAAAAGAAAATAGTAAAGAAGCAAGCCTTAATCAAATTATGGAGTCATTAGATAGTAATATGTTAAGTAAAACAGAATTAAAAAATACATGCAATCAAAATTTAATATCATTAACTATAGAAGAAAGCAAAGAAACTAATAAAAATACAAACAAATTGGAAGAAAAAGACGACAACCAAACAAAAAATATTGAAAAAGTAATTCCTATTAGAATTGAAACCGAAACAAATAAAAATATGTCGACAAATAAAAATACTACAGAAAAAAGTCTAAAAGAAATCAATGAGTCCTTAAGAAACATTGCAGCTGGTAAAATAGAAAGTAAAACAAACGCATCAACCATTGCTCCAATAAATATTGAGATATTAGATAAAGAAACTGTCAAAATTCGGGAATCACCACCCATTCCACCACCTCGACGATCAAAAAATATGTTGTTAAAAAAAGAATATGAAAATAAGAATCCACAACAAAACAGTACCTTAATAGAGCAGAATAAATTAACCACGAAAGAAATAAACCAAATCGACCTTACAGAAAAAATCCCTGTGAGTAGCGGCATCTACACTAATATTTTGAGTCCTCCTCGTCCCGCTTCAGCAGGCAGTGACAGTTCTGACAGTGAAGAAAGCTCGAGATGTACTGCTAAATATAACCCTAATTCATCTATAGCTGATGTAACATCTATAACAAAAGAAGAAGAAGATAATGGAGGTAAACAGAAATATCAGCCAATGTCTTTGAGAAATATTGTTTTAAATGTTTTCATGTCGTTACCCTTTGGTGAAGAGATTTTGAGAGAGCTAGCGGAGGTATCAAAGAGTATCGATTATTTTACTAACAAGATTCCTTTTAAAGGGTTCAGTAGTATACTTAGTGACAAAACTAATGATGTTTTAGTGACTAAAGAAGAAAGCATGCCCGGACCTTGGTATACCCAAAAAGATGTTGTTAGAAATGAATATGGTGATGAGAGACATAAGATTCTAGAACTACACGAGAAGTTTTCTACTAGAAGAAGGTATAGTGAAGGAGATAATGCCAATTTTGTGGGCAATGATAACGACAGGGTTGTGATAACGGGTATTGGATCGCGAGAAACTGAGGTATTAAGCCCAAATCGGCTTTTAACTATAATTCGTGAAGAACCCAGCGAAACAGATGTTGCAAATGACTACTTATACTTTGAAGATAAGACAAATGATACAATAAATGCTAAAAACTTGGGAGAATGGCTGACATTAGCCAGACACAAGAGTAAAAGCACTTCCAATCTCGACTCGACTAATATTCCTATAAATAACTTACGCAGAACTTTTGCTTCACCACAAACTGAAAACGCGAAATTTTCCAACAACACACGACGCCGTTCTTTACCTCAGGAAATTTACGAGAAACAATTGATTGACATTATGGAAAAAGAAAGAGATATACAGAGGGAATTGGAGAAACTTGAGGAGGAAAAAAGAAAGCTACGTGCGGAAATGGCGCCTAGTAGACAGAAGGAGTTCCAGGTGGAAGACTTCGTTGTGTCAAAGAAGGGTGACTTTGCAGTGATGAGGGAGCACGGCGACTCTAAACAACCCAGACCTACGTCCATGCCAGTGTTTCCTACCGAGTTCTTTAGGCAACAGATGTATGATGAATATATGGATAAATTTTCCGAGAGAGAGGAAAGAAAGCAGCAAAAAGTTATCAAGATTTCATCAAGCAATGATTTAGAAGGGGTGGAGTCACAAAATATTTTAAAAAGCAAAGAAGTAATCCATCCGATTGAGATCGAGAAAGAGTTTATGGATAAAGTTAAACAAAAAAAATTGGGAAAGAATTTGAGTGTGGAACAAGGATTGGAAACTATGACAGATGGAAGTGATGGTAAAACGTCCGACGATCCGCCAGTAATAGTTCTTGATGGTGATAAAGTGAAAGGGGTCGAAACGTTGCCAAAACACTTGCAAGAGTTCGTAGGAGATTTAACTGCGCTGCAAGAAGAGAGTAAGTTTTCTATGTGTTTGTGTAAAGTCTTTCTGTTAGAATTTCTAATATAAATTTTGTGCTTTGTGTGTTTTTATTTTTGATGTAATATACTAAACAAGTTTGTTGTTGTTGCAGTTAATATGTTATCTTATGAAATATAATAATTTAATGAAAATGTAAAAATAGAGCGGTATGAAAATATTTGTATAGATGACGATACCATTGTATATTTTAAACTATTTTACAATACTCAATAATTTAAGGTTATTATTGATATCTATAATAATAATTTTGTTATGATTTATGGAGATTTTTTTAAAATTTTGATTAAAGGTGTTAGAGGAATTTGGTAATAGTACATTAATTTGTGTTTAATATTAATAATACATTTCAGTAAAACTGTTGCTATGGTATAAGTTATGTGATACTTATGCACTCAAATGCTAATTTTGTACATAGAGGTCCATGGATTAGCATAACATAAAATTTTTTTTTTAAAAAAAAAAAATTTTTCCGGGTTTAAAATTTAAAAAAAAAAAAAGGGGGCCCCCAAAAAAAATTTTTGGGGGCCCCTTTTTAAAAAAAAAAATTTTTTTTTTTAAAAAGGGGGGATTAAAAAAATTTTAAACCTTTTTTTTTTTTTTTTTTAAAAAAGGTTTGGGTTTTTGGGGGGAAAAGAAAAAAATTTAAAATTTCCCCCTTTTTTTAAAAAAATTTTTGAAAAAAAAAAATTTTTAAAAAAAAAAAAATTTATTTTTAAAAAAAAAAATTTAAAAATTTTTGGGGAACTTTTAAAAAAAAAAAGGGGGCCCCCCCCCCCAAAAAAAAATTTGGGTAAAAAAAAAAAGGAAAAAAAAAAAAAAAAAATTTTTTTTGGCCCAAAAAAAGGGGGTTTTTAAATTTTTTTTTTTAAAAAAAAAAAGGGTTTTTTTTTTTTTTTTTTTTAAAAAAATTTTTAAATTTTTTTTGGAAATTTTTTTTTTTTTAAAAAAATTTTAAGAAAAAAAAAAAAAATTTTTTTTTTTAAAAAAAATTTTTTTATTTTTAAACCCAATTTAAAATTTTTTTAAAAAAAATTAAAATTTTTAAAAATTTTTTTAAATTTTTTTTTTGGGAATTTTTTTTTTTTTAAAAAAAATTTTTTTGGGAATTTGGTTTTTAAAAAAATAAAAAAAAAAATTTTTTTGGGGGAAAAAATTTTGTTTTTTTTTTAAAAAAAATTTTTTAAAAAAAAAATTTTTAAATTTAAAAAAAAGGAAAAAAAAAAAAAAAAAAATTTTTTTTTAAAAATTTTTTAAAAAATTTTTTTTTTTTGGGGTTTTTAATGTTTTTTTTTTAAAAATTTTTTTTTAAAAAAAATTTTTTTTTTTAAAATTTTAAAAAAAAATTTTAAAAAAAAAGGGAAAGGTTTTTTTTTAAAAAAAAGGGGGGTTTTTTTTAAAAAAATTTTGGTTTTTTTTAAATTTAAAAAAAAGTTTTAAAAAATTTTTTGGAAAAATTTCCGGGGGGGAAAAATTTTTTTTAAAAAAAAAAAATTTTTTTTTTTTTGAAAAATTTTTTAAATTAAACTTTTAAAAAAAAAAAAGGGAAAAGTTTTAAAAAAAAAATTTTTTTTAAAACCCCCCCTTTGGGGAAAAGGGGGCCCCCCAAAAAAAAAATTTTTTTTTAAAAAAAAAAAAAAAAATTTTTTTTTTTTAAATTTTTTTAAAAAAAAACCCAAGGGGAAAAATTTCGGAAAAAATTTTTTAAAAAAAATTTTTTTTTTTTAAAAAATTTTTTGGGGGGAAAAGGTTTTTTTTAAAAAATTTTTATTTTAAACCCAAAAAATTTTTTTAAAAAATTTTTTTTTTTAAAAAAAATTTTTTTTTTTAAAAAACCAAAAAAATTTTTAAAAGGGGGCCCCCAAAAAAAAGGGTTTTTTTTTTTTTTTTAAACAGAAGGGGGGAAAAAATTTTTTTTTTAAAAAAAAAAACCCAAAAAAAAAAAAAATTTTTTTGGAAAAAAAATTTAAAAAAAAAAAAAAAAACCCCAAAAAAAATTTTTTTTTTTTTTTTAAAAATTTTTTTAAAAATTTTTTCCTTTTAAAAAAAATTTTTTTAATTTTAAAATTAAAAAAAAAAAAATTTTTTAAAAAAAAAAGGTTTTTTTTTTAAAAAAAAAAATTTTTTTTTTTTTTAAAAATTTTAAAATTTTTAAAAAAAATTTTTTTTTTAAAAAAATTTTTAAAAAATAAAAAAAAATTTACAAATTTTTTTTTAAAAAAAAATTTTTGGCCCCCCCTTTGGGGGGGCCCCCCCTTTTTTTTAAAAAAACCCCCCCGGGCCCCTTTTTTTTTTTAAAATTTTTTTTTTTTTAAAAAAATTTTTAAATTTTTTTTTCAAAAAAAAAAAATTTTTTAAAAAAAAAAAAACTTTTTAAAAAGGTTTTAACCCCCCAAAATTTTAAAAAAAAAATTTTAAATTTTTTTTTTAAAAAAAAATTTTTTTTAAAAAAAAACCTTTTTTTTTTTTTTTTTTAAAAAAAAAAACCCAAAAAAAATTTTAAAAAAAAAAAAGGGGGAAAAAAAAAAAAAAATTTTTTAAATTTTTTTTTTTTTAAAAATTAAAAAAAGGGGGTTTTTTTGGAAAAAAATTTTTTTTTAAAATTTTAAAAATTTTTTAAAATTTTAAAGGTTTAAATTTTTTTTTTTTAAAATTTTTTTTCCGGGTTTTGAAAAAAAGGGTTTTTAAAAAATTTTTTAAAAAACCCCGGGCCTTTTTTTTTTTTTTTTTTTTAAAAAAAAATTTTTTTAATGTTTTTTTTCCCCCGGGTTTTAAAAAAAAATTTTTTTTTTTTAAAAAATTTTTTTTTTTTTTGGGTTTTTTTTTTTTTTTTTAAAAAAAAATTTCCCCTTTTTTAAAAAAAAAATTTTTTTTAAAAAAATTTTTTTTTCCCAATTTTTTTTTTTTAAAAAAAATTTTTTTTTTTAAAAAAAAAAACCTTTTTAAATTTTTTTTTCCCCCGGGGGAAAAACCCCAAAAAAAAAAAAATTTTTAAATTTTTTTTTTTTTTACAAAAAAAAAATTTTTTTTTTTTTAAAAAAAATTTTTTAAAAAATTTTTTTGGTTTTAAATTTTTCAAAATTTTTTAAAAACCCCCAAAAAGGGGGTTTTTTTTTTTAAAAAAATTTAAAATTTTTGGGTTTTTTTTCCCCCTTTTTAAAAATTTTTTTTTTTAAAAATTTAACAAAAAAAAACCTTTTCCCTTTTTTTTTTTCCCCCCCCTTTTTAATTTTTTTCTTTTTTTTAAAAAATTTTTTCCCGGTTTTTTTTTTTTTTTGGGTTTCCCCCTTTTTTCCAATAAGTTTTAAAAAACCCCCTTTTTTTTTTTTAAAAAAAAATTTTTCCTTTCCCCGGGGAAAAAAAAAAATTTTTTTGGGTTCCCCCTTTAAACCTTTTTTTAAAAAAAACCCCTTTTTTTAAAAAAAAAAAAAAAATTTTTTTTTTTTTTTTTTTAAAAAAAAAATTTTTTTAATTTTTCCCCCCCAAAACCCTTTAAAAAATTTTTTAATTCCCCAAATTTTTTTTTTTTTTTAAAAAAAACCCTTTTTTTTTGGGGAAACTTAAAAAAACCCCAATTTTAATTTTGGTTGGGGGGGAATTTCCGGTTTCCCCAAACCAAAACAATTTTAAAATTTTCCCCCTTTTTTTTAAAAAAAAATTTTTTTTTCCAAAAAAAATTTTTTTTTTATTTTTTTGGGGGGGGTTTTTTTAAAACCCCAAAAGTTTTTTTTTTAAAATTTTTTTTTCCCCAAAAATTTTTTTTTTTTTTTTTTTTTAAAAAAAAAAAATTTTTTTTTTTTTTTTTTTTTTTTAAAAAAATTTTAAAATTTTTTTTTTTTTTTTTAAAAAATTTTTTTTTTTTTTTTAAAAAACCCAACCCAAATTTTTTTTTTTTTTTCCCGGTTTTTTTTTTTAAAATTTGGGTTTTTTTTTTTTTAAAAAATTTTTTTAAAAAATTTTCCTTTTTTTTTTTTTTTTTTTAAAAAATTTTTTTCCCCAAAAAAACCCTTTTTTAAAAATTTTTTTTTAAAAAAGGGAAATTTTTTTTTTAAAAACAAAATTTTTTTTTTTTGGGAAAAAAATTTTTAAAAAAAAAATTTTTTTTTTTCCCCTTTAAAAGGGTTTAAAAATTTTTTTAAAATTTTTTCCTTTTTTTTTTTAAAAAAAAAAAATTTTTTTTTTTAAAAAAACCCCCCCCTTTTTTCCCCTTTTCCCCCCAAAAAAATTTTTAAAAGTTTTTTTGGTTTTCTTTTTTTAAAATTTTTTTTTTTTTTTTAAAAAAATTTCCCCCCCCCAAAAAATTTTTCCCCAAATTTTTTTTTCCCCCCCCTTTTTTTTTTTTTTTTTTTTCCTTTTTTTTTTTTTTTTTAAAAAAAGGGTTTCCCAAACCCCCCAAAAATTTAAAATTTTTTGGGGTTTTTTTTTTTTAAGAAAAATTTTTTTTTTTGGGGTTTTTTTCAAAAAAAATTTTTTTTTCCCCGGGGGAAAAATTTAAAAAAAAAAAACCCCAAAGGGGAAAATTTTTTTTTTTTAAAAAAAAAAACCCAAATTTTTCCCCCCCGGGGAAAAATTTTTTTTTTTCCCCAATTTTTTTTCCCCTTTTTCCTTTTTTCCCCCCCCCCTTTTTTTTTTTTCCCCCCAAAACCCCTCCTTTTTTTTTTTTTAAAAAAATTTTTTAAAGGTTTTTTTTTGGGGGGAAAAAGGTTTCCCAAATTTTTCCCAACAATTTTAAAATTTTTTTTTTAAAATAAAAAAAATTTTTTTTTTTTTTTTAAAAAAAAAAAATTTTTTTTTTTTTCCCAGGTTTTTAAAAAAAAATTTTTTTGGTTTTAAATTTTTTCCCCCTTTTTCCCCAAAAATTTTAAAAAAAATTTTAAAAAAACAATTCCTTTTTTTCCCCCAAAATTTCTTTTTTTTTTTTTTTTTTTTTTTAAAAAATTTTGGTTTTTTTAAAAAATTTTAAAAGGGGGTTAATTTGGGGTTTAAATTTGGAAAATTTTTTTTTCTAAAAAAATTTTTTTTTTTTCCTTTTTTTTTAAAATTTTTTTTAAAAAAAGGGAAAATTTTTTTTGGGTTTTAAAAATTTTTTTTTTAAAAAAAACCCAAATTTTTCCCTTTTTTTTAAAAGTTTTTTTTTTTTTTGGGGGGGAAATTTTTAAAAAAAACCCCAAATTTTTTTTTGGGGCCCAAATTTTTTTTAAAAAAAAACCCCCCTTTTTTTTTAAAAAAACAATTTAAAATTTTTTTAAAAAATAAAAAAAAAAAAATTTTTAAAAAAAATTTTTTTTTTTTAAAAAACACTAAATTTTTTTTTCCCCTTTTTAAAAAAATTTTTTTTTGGTTTTTTTTGGGGAAAAAAAAAAAAAAAAGGGGGAAAATTTTTTTAAAATTAGAAATTTTTTTTCCAAAAAAAAAAAAAATTTTTTTAAAATTTTTTTTTTTTTAATAAATTTTTTTTTTTAAAATTTTTTTTTTGGTTTTTTTTCCTTTTTAAAAAATTTTTTTTTCCCTTTTAAAAAAATTTTTTTTTTTTTTTAAAAAATTTTTTTTTTAAAAGGGGGGCCCCCCCCAAAAAAAAATTTTTTTAAAAAAAAAAAACCCCCCCTTTTAAAAAAAAAAGGGGGGGGGGGAAAAAAAAAAAATTTTTTTTTTTAATTTTTTTTTTTAAAAACCCTTTTGGGGGGGGGTTTTCCTTTTTTTTTAAAAACCTTTTTTTTTTTAAAAATTTTTTTTGGAAAAATTTTAAAATTTTTTAAACCTTTTTTTTAAAAAAAATTGGGAAACCTTTTGGAAAAAGGGGAATATTTAAATTTTAAAAAAACCCTTTTTTTTTTTAATTTTTTTTTTTTGGAAAAAAAAGGGGTTTTCGGGGGGTTTTTCCCCCCCCCCCCCTTTTTTTTTTTTTTTTTTAAAAAAGGGGTTTTTTTTTTTTTTTTAAAAAAAAAAATTTTTTTTTTTTAAAAAAAAAAGGGAAAACAAAACCCTTTAAAATTTTCCCAAACCAAAATTTTGGAATTTTTTAAAAAAAAAATTTTTTTTTTAAAAATTTAAAGGGTTTTTTTTTTTTAAAAAAAAAAAAAATTTTTTTAAAAAATTTAAAAAAAAAAAAAAAACCCAAAAAAAAAAAAAAATTTTTTGAAAAAATTTTTAAAAAAAAAAAAACCCTTTTCCCCCCAAATTTTTTTTTTTTTAAAAAAAAAAAATTTTTTTTTTTTTTTAAAAAAAATTTTCCCTTTAAAAAAGGGGTTTTTAAAATTTTTTAAAAAAATTTTTAAAATTTTTTTTTTTTTCCTAAAAAAACCCCAAAAATTTTTTTCCCTTTTTGGGGAAAAAAAAAACCCAAAAAAAAAACCCCCCTTTTTGGGAAATTTTTTTTTCCTTTTTTTTCCCCCCGGGGTTTTTTTTTTTTTTTTAAAAAATTTTGGGGGTTTTTTCCCCCTTTTTTTTTTTTTTAAAAAAAAAAATTTTTAAAAAACCCCCAAAAAAAAAAGGGGTTTTTTAAACCCTTTTTTTTTTTTTTTTTTAAAAAGGATTTTTTTTCCCCCCTTTTTAAATTTTTTTTCCGGAATTTTTTTTTTTTGGGGAAAATAAAATTTTTAAAAAAAAGGTTAAATTTTTAAACCTTTTTTTTTTTTTCCCCCCTTTTTTAAAACGTTTTTTTGGGGGTTTTTTTTTTTAAAATTTTTTCCCTTTTTTTTTAAAAAAAAAAAAAATTTCAAAAAAAAAATTTTTTTTAAAAAAAAAAAAAAAGAAAAGGGGGGTTTTTTTTTTTTAAAAAAAAAAAATTTTTTTTAAAAAAATTTTTTTTTTTAAAAAAAAAAAGTGGGGGCCCGGGAAAAAAAAGGGGATTTTTTTTTTGGGGTTCCCCCCGGGGTTTTTTTTTTGGGGTAAATTTTTTTGGCCCGGGTTTTCGGGCCCCCAAAAAACCGGGGTTTTTTCCCCCCAAAAAAGGATTTTTAAAAAAAAGGGTTTTTTTTTTTCCCTTTTTTTTTTTTCCCCCAGGGGAAAATTTTTTTTCCCCCTTTTAAAAAATTTTTTGGGGGGGGGGTTTTTTTTTCCCCCTTTTTTTGGGCCAATTTTTTTAAATTTTAGTTTTCTACAAACAGTTTTTTTAAAAAAATTTTTTTTTAAAAACCTTTAAAAAAAGCCCAAAAAAATTTTTTTTTGGGGCCCCCCATTTTTTTTTTCCCCTTTTTTTTTAAAAAAAAAAAAAATTTTTTTTTATTTAATTTGCAAAAAACGGTTTTAAAGTGAAAATTTAAATATGTAACATAAAAATTGTAAAAAGTAAATACACCGTCAAAATCCGTCGCAATTAACACAAAAAAATATTTCACGGAAAACGGTTTAAAGCTCTAACATCTGTTTATCCTTTAAAGGGGTTTGGGCGGGGTATCTTTTCGCAAAAAACGTCAAAAAAATTTTCGGCAGAAGTGTAATTAAGGTATAAAGAGTTATTTTTAACCAATAAAAAAATTGGTGCGAGAGGCCTATTGCCGACGCCGGACAAAAACTTTAAATACCACGGACACTTGGATAAAATTTTCCTTTTTTTTTAAAAAAAAGTTTCCCCGTTCTTTAATTTTTCCCGAAATTTTAAGAAAATTTTTTTATTTTTCGAAAATTTACAGATTTTTTAAATTTTAAATACTGGAATTAAAAAAATAAAAATCAATGGGGGCTCGGATGGGAAGCTCTGGGGGCCCATTTCCCGGGGAAAAAAATCAGCAAGCCACAAATATATCATAAAAATATTATAAAAATTTATATATTATTTATAATTAATTTTAATTAATAAAAATTAATATTATAAATTAAAATTTTTTACATTTTTTGAAATAATAAAGGGGTCCCCAAAACCCTTTTTTTTTAAATAAAAAATTCGAATTTTAAATTTTTTAAAGTTGGATTTTAGGGGCCTAAAAATGCCATTAAAAATTTTTTAAAATTTCCGAAGGACTTCCGGAAATATCCGGAAAAAACCAAATTTGGATTTCTTTTTAATTTTTCTGCGTTATTTAAAAAATTAATTTTAAAAAAAAAACATTTTATTTGGGATTTTTTTAAAAATTAAAAGGTTTTCCTAACGGTTCGTTTTCTTAGAATCATTTTTTTTTTAAAGGGCCTAGGTTTTATTTTATTTTTGAATTTATTATCCCAATTACAAAATTTGTAAACCCCTTTAATATTTTTATTAAAATATGAAGTATAAAAAGTTTTTTGCGTTCCTTGCCTTCTCATTGTCTCTTAGGAAAAATATGTTTATTTTAAAAACTTTTTTAAAATAGACCTTTTATTCTTCTTTCATTGGTTTAAGGTAATAAAAAATTTATTTAATTCCCAAATCTGTATCTGGAAAAATAAGATTTAAATAGCAAAATGGTTCTCAAAATAGACCAAAATGATTTCTTTTTTTTCTCCCAAAAATGAACAATCCTTATTTTGTAAAGATTTCCTTACAACCAAATTTCGATCAGGGTTGATTTATGGGTTCAACAAATTCCTTTTTTTTAGTGTTTGGTTTAGCTTTCTAAAATAATCTTTGTGAGGTCATCCTCCCGTTTAAAAATTTCTTCCCAGGCTCAGCTACCGTTTTTCCTAAACCTTTCCAAAAAATTTAAATTATTTTTTTTGGACATTTGTAACCCCTCTATATTTTTTTAACCCCTTTTAATTTTTGGTTTTTGAAAAAAACAATGGTATCCCTTTAAAGACCTTAAATTTCCTTGGATTGGGGGAAAAAGTTTATTTAAACCTCAAAAAAAGGTTTTTATTGTTCCTTGGAAAAATTGCCAAATTCTCACCCTTAATATAAAATTTAAAAAAAATTTTAATTAGTATTATTTTGAAAATAATAATAAAAACATTTCATATATTTTAAAAATTAATTCCTTTTGGGGCCAAGAAAATTTTTTTTTAAAAAATTTTTAACACTTTTATTTTTAACCCAAAAACGCCCTTTTAAATAATTTTTTATGTCAATTCCCCTCAAATTTGATTTTATATCCAAAAAAGAATTTCGTCTTAAAAATGTTCCAAAATTGGGTTCCTCTTCTTGGCCCATCGTCCCATTAGGGGGATTTTTTCTTGGTATTTTCACGGTTTCTGGGAATTTTCCTTTATTCCTCTCTGGCGCTTTAAAAAACATATAAAAATTTTATGCACCTTTTAAGTTCCCTTGAGGGCCCAATTCCCTTCTTCCTTTATTCTAGAAGGTCCCGGGTATGGAACCTTCCCCAGTTTTTTTTTTCCTCCCAACTTTAAAATTTTAATCCCTTAAAAACTTTAAATGGAAAAAACTAAATTGTAATAAATCCCTTTTTAAATTTCCCAAGATTAAAAAAAAAAAAAAAGAAAAATTTAATTTTTAAAATATTGAATTGGGAATTTTTTTTTGGTTCAAAAAATTAAAAGGTTATATGGTTTAAGAAAAGAAACGCTGGAAAATTTAAACGGTTTTTTTTTAAGAAACTTAAGAAGGGTATAAAAATTTTTGGTTTTTTTCTATTTTTAAAAACGCCATAAAAAAATAAAAAAAAACACAAATTTTCCTTTTTTTTGGAAATTTTTAAAAAAACCGAATTTTACAAATTTTCTTAATCGGCAAAAGTTGGGGAAGGATAAAGCGAATTTTGCCATAATTTTTTTAAACCGACTTTTAATTTTTTGGCCCTTATAATAATATATATATATATATATATTTTATATATAAAAATATATATATATATATATATATATAATAATATATAAATATATATATATATATATATATATATATATATATATATATATATATATATATAATATATATATATATATATATATATATATATAAGCTGAAATGTTTGTTTTAAGATAAAGTTGTTAAACTTTTTAAAAAAAATGGTTTTTTGTAATTATCTAAATACCCCGAAAAGATTTTTTTTTTAAATGTGTTAGTGATTTTAGTAATAAGGGCCTTTTTTAGTCTTATTTAAATTAAAATTATTAAGTTTAGCGGCGTACCAGGGGACACCTTATCAAAAATAGTTGTAAAAAAATGGACCACACTTATTTTTTTGCAATTTTTATATTTTTTTAGATTGGGCAACTAAAAATACAACTTTTTTGTTTTTTGTTATTTTTTTCTATCTTACTTTGTTTAAAAAGAAAATTAAAAATTCATGGCAGGTCTTTGGACCTCATTAAAAAAAAATAACATTTTGCAACTAGAGTTAACTTTTAATATCACATATATGTATATTTTTCATCATGTTATTAAAATGTTTTCTCCCTGAAACAAAAGAGCTAATAAACCACTTTTCATTTTTTTTAACCATTTTTTGTCCATTTTGATCTTTCTCATTATTTAACTTTTTTTTTCATAAATGCAGAACTAAAAAACAATTATCCGTTGCAACATCCAAAAGTAGCCATTTCTTAATTTAGATACACCCAAAAATATCTTAATTTTTTTTTAATTTAGAGGCTTCTAAAATATTGACATAAGAAAATTGTTGAGTGAAAAAAATTGAACTGGCTATGGTTTTTAGAAAAACATAAATATTTTTGCAAAATTTGGGATTCAATGATAAAATTTCATTAAATTCAGGATAACAATACAAATAGAGCAAATTTAAAAGTATGATTTTTTCCTGGGAGGCTACCAAAAAAATCAACTTTTTTTAAGTTTGTTTTTACAAAAGTGTTTTTCTTAAGACCAATAACCTCGGGCATATATTTTTTATTTTAACGATGATCCCATGTCTCACCGGTGAGAAAAAAAATTGAAAATCCTAGAGCCCCACTTGAAGTAATTAATAATACTTTTTTTAAAAAATATTTATTAAAAAATAGATATCACAAATTAAAAAAACTAAATGAAAGAAGGAATGGATATTTTTATTTTATTATTACTATTTTATTATAAGAAATATTTGTTTCTTTTATGGTTTGTTTTGTGCTTTTTTTACTTATTTAGATATTAATTTTACTTTTGCGTAATTTATTTAATTCTTAGGTTTGTCCTCAAAAATACCAATGACACCTTGCGACAAAAAATGTTGCAAAGAAGCTCGACGCATATATAGGGTGTTGGCTAAAAACAGTGCCTATAAGAAATACAGCCTTTTACACGAAATTGACTCTTCTCTAGCTCTGGCAAAAGGGTTTTTGTTTGGTAAAGGTTGGTGTAACAAAAGAGGGTATTTTATCATCTGTACATATATCAATGTTGTATCAACCTCGTGTTCATTTTTCAACACTTAAAAATCTACAGAAAAATGCTAAAGCATTATTCATTATGTTTAAAATTTCACTGAAAATAATCCAGGGGTGGATTTACGCAAAGGCTGAGTAGGCTGAAGCCTAGGGCGGCAAATATTATGGGCGGCAAATTTACGATTATTTTTTTAAAAATGTAATCAAAATTTTACAGATAATAATAATGATTTGCGCAAAAAGAAAGATGTTAGTATGTATAGGGTTTTGCCTATAATTAGATAATACATAGTTCAAAAAAAGACTTATTTGTTTTACCATTTTATTTTAAATTTTGTTTTTGTATTATGAAATTTGTTCGTTTTAAAGAATTGCTACTTAATTTTCTGTATGATTTACTTTTGTTAAATTTGTTTGTCAAATTTTTATAAGAATTACCAGTGCAGTTTACATTCTTTTAATGCCAAATTTTTCGTTCTGATATCCAAAAAATATTGACATATTAGGCGGCAAAAATATATTTGCCTATGGGCGGCAAAATGTTAAATCCGACCCTAAATAAATCTCTATTATTTTCTGAAATATTATTAAGATAGGTAACTTATCCACTCCTTTTACCTTGTCGAATTGGTAGAAAGACAACTTTTCTTGTTTAAGACATTGAGCTTATATTTAAAAATTACATCTATCGTGAACGACGTGGTAAAAAAATATGGTAATATGTTCTATACTTTTGTGGCGGATTCATGTTTTAATAAGTTTCTGTTGGATTACAACTGCAAAGTTTCTAAAGAATGGGACCAGTTCAGTCCTGGTTCCTGAATATAGCAACTGAGTGTGCTTAATCCTATTAGCCCCTATAAACTTGCTGATCGCCTAAAACAGAAAAAAGTTATCTACGTTTCGGTGGCAAGTCGGCCACCGTTATCAAGATGAAAATAAATGAAAAACAAAATTCCAATAGTTTTTTTAATATTTATGACGTTTTGTCATTAATGACATATTAGTTTGACTGGTATAATTATAATATTTAAAAAGTCAAAAAAATGTGTTGTGTTAATTGATTTTAAGTTTACCTGAAATTACTTTAGAATTAAACATAGGAAATAGGAAGGTTCAAAAAATGTTTAATTTTTTTTCTTACTCTTTTAAATGTTTCAATTTAAGTTTAAAAAAAAACCTTACCAAACATGAGCCCCATAGCTCAACTCTAAGTGGTCGCTAGTTTTATTTTAGTTTCCCATTTAATTAACATGGGAAAAATTCTTTTTTGTTTAAAATTGCATTTACACATAATTTACGCAATTTTTTACCAAAAACCATTTTATTTTCTCAAAGTTGAGTTTTTAGGCTTTACAGAACTCTAAAACAAAGTATGATTATTTTTACAAAAAGACTAGTTACAGTCATTTAAAAATTACTAAATTTTGAAATTTAAAGTAATAGCTTGCAATTAATTATGTTTTTTTATGCATAATCTTTAAAATTTTTATCAAACTATTAGTCAGTATTGTATTTTTATGTATTACAAATTTTAAAAATGGTTTTCAGTTCGTAGTGTAGGTGGCAGCACACGTGATAATAATAAGATAAATGAATTAAGTGTATGATCACAAGTAATCATGGATTATAATTTATTATATTATAATCATAAGTGCTGCCACCTACACTACGTACTGAAATTTAAAATTTGTAATACATAAAAACACAGGATTTCCGTAAACCGTCCAAGGACCCTTCAAGATTTAAAGAACAACATTCAGGAAGAAATTGCCAACATAACGCCTGCTATGCTTAAAAGAGTCATGAGAAGCGCCAGAAATCGGTTTACTCAATGTATCGAGAATGAGGGACGTTACCTACGTCTCCCCAACTCTGTGTTCACACATCGTCGTCGTGGTTGGGCCCAGTAGGATCTTTTGGAACATGAGCTAGAGTTGCTGGTTATCGGCAACTCTTTTGGCTAGCGTATGGAACGGGATCCGAAGCTAAGAGTGTGTGCTAATGAGTGAATGACATCCTGTGCCTTAAACAGGTGTCTCCAACGGTGCCTCTGAAATACAGGGCGACATCTCAGAGTATCTAGCCTTACTGCGGTAATGCGGGGCTCTGCCGTGGTGGACTATTACTTCCCTAGCTCCAAACAGAAAGGGACAGAACCGCTTTTATAGGAAAAAAGTGACAAAGGTGCGCTGACCGAAACGAATAGATCCGGTTCGAGAGGTACCACTCAAGGTCACAAACAGACAAAGGTGCGCCGACCAAAACGGGTGAATCCGTTTCGAAAAGTACCCCTAAAGTCACCGACGCCTGTTTCACGGGGAAGGGCTAATCCATCCCGAACAAACATGTGCTTAGGAAGGGTTCCCTGAATCCAAACAGAAGGCGGACAGAACCGCCTTTATAGGAAAAAGGCTTCCCTGGCTTTAAACAGAAAGCGGATAGGAAAAATTTCATAGGGTAAGGCCGGAGATTCGGCCTCAGAAAGAACATCTAGTTCCTGTAACAAGGACCTGGTAGCTACCCACGTCACTAGACCGAGAGAGGAGGGCATGACGGATCTAATCGTCTACTCGTCATACTCTCCAGGAGACAGGGACACCAGAACACATCAGAACTCTCTCCTCTTACTCGTGTCCGGTAGCGACACGAGTAAGAGGAGATGTAAAAACACTCTCCCAATTTGGTATCGGGTTCATTAGAAGTCTGATCCTATTGGGAGAGATATAAAAAGGTGTGAGCCACAATAGACCGAGCGGTCGCAGTGGAGGGCGTAAAAAGTCCACTCACTTTAAACCTACCTAAACCTACCGTACCTACGTCTCTCATACCTACGCTCTTCAAAGCTACGTAAAACAAAACTTTAGGTATGTACCAACATTGTAAAAACCAAATTAAAACCTTCTGATTCATACAATGCGTTTTATTAAGTTTTGAAAAAGGGAAGTTATGCTGCCGCACCCTGTACATGGTTACCTATGCTTGATGCTAAAGCAATTTCAGGTTAACCCTAACTTAATTAACACACCACCCTTTCTTTAACTTTTTAAAAATTATAAATATATCAGTCAAACAAACTAATATGTCATTTATGACAAAACGTCATAAATTATAAAAAAGCTTTTAGAATGTCCTAAATTTTTACACCAATATTCTTACAAATTTTGGTTTAATTCCTATTTAGTTTTTCATCTTGATAACGGTAGTCGACTTGCCAACGAAACAAAGATGGGTTTTTTGAAATTTTGGGTTTTTTTCCTTTTTGTTTAAGGCGATATGCCAGTTTATAGGGGTCAATAGGACTGAGCACATTTAGTTCGCTATACCCCGGGACCAACGAAGTGTGGACCACTTCGTTACTGGTCCCGGGGTATAGCGAACTGAATGTGCTTAAAAAAATTCCAGGCGACTAAAACTTATTAAAAAACAAAAAGGTTTACTAGACTTAGGACACCCGGTATAATTATAATAATAATAATTCGACTTGATTTATTGCTTTAGGTAAAGTTAAAATTATAGTTTGCAACAACTAAGCGTAGGAGGATAAAACACTGCGAATCTAACAGACATAACAAAGGCAATAGAAAAAATAATTGGTAAATTATGCTGTAATTTGGTCTATGAATAGCGTGTTATCTGATGTGAAGTAATTTATATTTTAGAAATAATGCATACAGGCGGGTTATCTAATTTAAGTATCGTATCTACTACTGGTAACTTTGTTATTAGAAAAAAAATTAATTACGTGAGATGTTCTTTTAATTTCTATCCCTTCCTTCCCCTTGGTAAGATTTGGTAACATATCGTCAGACTTCCCCTGCTTTTTCGTGAGATTTATCTTATAGTTCTTAAATAATTAAATTTATTTATATGTATGTTGCTTCTTTATTACAGGGGAAAGAAAGAGAGAGTGACTCTTATTATTTTTTATTTTAAAAACTCTAAACGTTATTTTTTCTCTATTTTTGAAGTAATTTAAAAAATCATTTTTTACGCACAAAATGAAGAGAGGACTTTATTATTTTTTATTTTAAAAACTCTAAACGTTATTTTTTCTCCATTTTTGAAGTACTTTAAAAAATCATTTTCTACGCACAAAATGGGACACTATGGGTTTATTCTTTAGAATAAAACGTAATATTTTCAGTGACACCCCGCTTCCTTTATATAAAATTGTGAGCTCACGTAGTTAGTGGATACTTCCTTACAAAATGCAACAAACTATTTACAATCTTCGTGTTGTCGACTTTCATAGTAAAATAGCATTTTTAAAATAAAACACCCTGTATATTGTATTGCCATTAAAAAGCTTTAAAAATATCATATCATAACAGTAAAAGCTCTTTATTCGCGAGGTATATGTTCCGTAAATATGCCCCGAATACAGAAACCGTAAATATGGATTGTTAATTTATATGGGATTATAGGGGATACGCTCCTAGGTGACAAAATAAAAAACAAGTATATAAAAAAATGAATTTAATTTAAGTTTTTAAACATATTGATTAATTATTATCTTCAGGCTTAGGCAATTGTTTAAGAATCCATTCGCACCGCGAAAATTGGATCAAATTTGGGGTTCGGGGCATAAAGTTTTTCTCAAAAACGGTATAAGTTATCGATAATTTTCAAAAACTATATGAAAGCCAACACTTAAATCTAGGCTTCTGCTGTAATAGTTTTTAAAATTTGGATTTAGTTTTTGATATTTCCTTGAGTGAAAGTCACCCTAAAATCGGTTATGTTTAGATACTATTTTTTATTAACTCGACTCATATTTCAAAAATCCGTTACAGCAGAGGCATAGATTATTTCCTTACCTCTAAAATGGTGTATAATTTGTGTCATTTAAGTGAAAAATAGTTTCCGAAAAACGTTATCTCCTGTAGGCTTGCAATCGGAAACAACATCGCATCGATACACCGAATTTGGAAGAACCTAAATAAAATATAATATTTTTAATGCGGCTATACGAAAATTGTGGTAGTGGGAATTTGTTAGTCTTCGCCCACCGACTCCGCGTCCTTTCGCCCGACCGACCCCTAAGGTGTAGCGTAATTGCACTCTTAAATGATTTTGTAATTGTTTTCTTGCTTGGCAGTTTTTAAAAGCTCCTTTAATACAGACTGATATTCAGCAGTGACATTAGCAATTTGTCTCTTAAAAAGAAGACTTCGTTCCATAGACGGATCAATTTTCATAAAGATATCACAAAGCTCATTTGCCATTCTTAAACGTTTACTAAGATATTTCAAATTAAATGTCACGTTCCCCGTGCTAGTTGAAGCTTCTTCTTCAATAGGCTGTGAATTTAACATTTCCTCCAAGTCGGTTTCAGTCAAATTTTTATCTTGCGATTTAAGCAACTTCTGAATGTTGCTTGATTTTATCTGTTAGAACCCATCTCGTCCTATTCCATTCGGAATTTCGGCTATTAGTCCATTTCACGACGCGTTTACAAAGGATATTCGATTGACTACTTAAATATTTAAATCTTTTTTATTAATGTGTAGTATTTTTTTAATCCGCGAATAGTTAAAACGCGAATAAGGAGCTTTGACTGTATATCTACAGCAGTAAGCTTACTGCCGTAGATATAATAGAAATTGACAATTATTTTTCCAAAACTAAAAAAGACATACATTAAAAAAATAGCTCTTTTATTAGATATTTTGTTAAAAAAAAGTCATATCTTTTGTCGTACCTTGTTTATGTTCGAACATAATAAAAATTCAATTACAGATCCAGAAACTGCAAAATTAACCCAACAAACTGATATTTATTTATTGGGTACGATAAAAATTAATAATTAAAGCACTAATTTAATTTAACTTAAGAACTTAACTCTTGGTACCTTATTATTTTTCCTCTTTTTCTTTCCTGGGAGCCGTCTTGATTTACTACCGGAGGCAGCGGAGCCTCTTGGGCTTTTTGTGCCTAATTTCCAATTATCTTGTTTACCAAGCCTCCCAATAGTCTTTTTCCTTCTACAAGTCTGTACAACCTCGAGACTGATTAATTAATATATTCCTGTGAGCTTATTTTCGGTTGCCCAAGGAATGGCTGTCTTTTGTGATTCAGCGCTTCACATTCGCCCAGGATATGGTCGGCTGTTTCTTCCCCCTCGTCGCACATTCTGCAACTTGGGTTCCCATTATATGAGCCTATCTTGTGTAAGTGTCCTCTTAGGTTATCGTGCCCTATTAGTTATGCGAAGTCTTTTCCTACTTTGTCTGAGTAGTTCTTCCTTCGTTCTTTTGGATGAGCCCCTTAATGAAGCCTTTTCCATGTTTTATTCTACTGATGCTTCCCCAGCATTCTTCGTGTTTGTTTCGGATTAATTTCCTGGTTTGCCCCCGTGCTGTGGTTTTGGTCACTCCAAGGGCAGGTTCTGGTTTACGGTGTGTAGCTTATCCGCTTTTTCTTTGCCTTTTATTCCCGAATGTCCTGGTACCCACAGGAGAATTACCCTGTGGCGTTCTCTCAGGACTTCCAGTTCTTTTTAGCACTCTTGGTACCTATTTATAACTTAATTATTTTATTTTAAGTTACATAACTTCATTTACTTTTACCCTAAAAGAAAAATCATAATAAAGTTTTTTGATTATAACTTGATGTTTTACAAGTAAACAACTTAAAAACTCCATGTTTAGTTCTTTTCTACATTCTTCAGTTTTAAAGGGCATAAGAAAAGCTACTATTTTGCATGACCGTTTGCACCAACAATTTTAAGGTATCCTTCTTCTTCTTCTTCTTCTTCTGGGAGCGTACTACCGGAGGCAGCAGCCTCTGAGCCTTGTCTTTATACCAACCTCCCAACAAGGACTCATGTCCTTTTACAAGTCTGTTAATCCCGAGATTGGTTGGTTGATATTTCGTGGGCTCATTCCGGTTGCCCAAATAATGCCTGTCTTTTGTGATTTAACGCTTCACAGTCACACAGTATGTAGCAGTTTCTTCCCTCGTCAAACCAATTGATCCCCTGGTCCTTAGTTATGTATTTCTTAAATCTTTAATGTAGCTAATCACATTACTTGTTTGGTCATTTTAAGGATTACCTAGTGCTTGGGGTTCCTTAAAATTGTTGGTGCAAACGGTCATTAAACAATTTTTTATTTTGATTAATAACAAAATTCCCAATGGTGGTCACTTAATTTGAATTAACCTGTATAAAGCCGATTACACAGTGTCTCGTAACTGTTGTGAACCCTGTTATGATGACTGTAGGCTTTTTTATAACCACTGACAGTTGGTATAATATACCCATTTTCATTTAAAACACAGTACAATTTTTCCTATGAATCATCACTATAAGACATTGCTTTGTCTATCAATATAAAAATTTGCTGCTGCCAATTTTATTACATTACCGAAGCCAAATAATGACGTGTTTACATAACCGAAAATAACTTTTAAAACATTAACTTATACAATTAAATAATAAACCGAAAATATGCTGAAATTTTGTAATAGAGACAGTTACAATAAAAATGAATTTTCAACTCATTTATTTTACTCCTATTATATATTTTATCCAAGACTTTTCAATAAATTTGATCATTATACATAAGTTTACTAAATAATAATAATAATAGTAGTAATAATAATAACAATAATAATAACGATTATTCACTAGTGAATAATGATTTCATTACAACATGCCTGCTACCTTGTACAGCCAACAACTTTTGTTTTTTTACAGCTAAGGCTTGGTCCAATATGCATGTTGAATTATACACTTTTTAATTTTATTTTAAAAATTATTGTTTTGATGGCAAAATCGAGTTATGTCATTTACTTTCACCAAAAAATACTTTGTTTAAATACGCTCTA
Source organism: Listronotus oregonensis (assembly GCA_019359885.1). NCBI lineage: Eukaryota > Metazoa > Arthropoda > Insecta > Coleoptera > Curculionidae > Listronotus > Listronotus oregonensis. Next base: position 4,825 of record JAHBCN010006298.1, on the reverse strand, counting down.
CGTAGGTAAAATAATCATTATGAGAAAAAATAAATCAAATATTTTTTGTTTGAAAAAAATATTAGTCGAGTTTGAGGTAACAGAAATAAAACAAACATATCGGTTTTTAATTGACTTTCCTGTCAAACAAACTTTATGAACGAACTACGCCTCGTCAAAGATGAAATTACATGTAACGGATTGACGCTTAGAAAATACGGGGCAGATTTGAATCAAAGAACATATGTTTTCGAAAATTAAAAAAATAAATTTATTTTGTTTTGTATCCCGAAAACCCGTTGACTACATTTTTTTCCAATAGTGACAGTCAACTGATATCTAATACAGAAAAAATGGCAGAAAATTAATTTTTTTGACGGGATCTCTTGCTTCAATTCATCCACCAGAGCTGGAATTCTGTAAAAATATAAAAGACGGGAAAGTTAAAATAAGAATCACATGTCCTTGTTGCTCTCTAAGGTAACTCATAAGTTTGTCACTGTTTTGAAAGAGATAAAGAAAAGAAATGTCAAAAAAATGATACAGAGTGGCACTCCAGTCTACTTTTGTAAGAACGAAAAGAATTCTCTTTTAGCATTTCGTTAGGAAAACAGTGAAGCTGACAAAATATAGGAAACTTGAAACAGGTAAAAAAATTCAGGATGTCAGGAGATATATATATATATATATATATATATATATATATATTATATATATATATATATATATATATATATATATATATATATATATATGTGTTTAGAATTATTACTTTGATCAACTGTAAAAATATTAAACGTTTTGAAAAACTAATCACATTTTTTGTAGATAAATACGACTCTTTAAGTAAATCCACACGCCAGATACACACTGATTTGGATGTTTCTTCGCACACGTCTGTTTGGAAAGAATCGGGAAAAGTGGTTTCAAATGCTTATATATATATAATAATATATATATATATATATATATATATATATATATATATATATATATATATATATATATATATATATATATATATATATATTTTATATATATATATATATATATATATATATATATATATATATATATATATTTTTTGTATATATATATATATATATATATATATATATAATTATATATATATATATATATATATATTTTTTCACAAAACCTCATATGTGCATTTTTTGCAGAGAAAAGTCAAATTATAACTTGGACCCTTTTTAAGTTAAAAAGCTCATCTTTTGAAAAAATATTGTTCTCAATTGGTTGTTCCTAATTGTAGTTTAAATATTTTGTAGTGATATTTTGGACGACCTACGTATTAATTGTAATTGATCGATTTTAATTTAGTAAACAGATTATTAAACTTCAAATTCTTATATATCTTTAATTTTCATATAAATTTGAGGAAAAGTGTGGAAAACGGCTCTGTATATTTTGCTGAACACGCAGTCTCGCTCTTAAATCACAGAAGTGGGGGGAAAAGTAAGACAACGCACATTTTGGGTTCCAAAAATCTTTTAAAAACTGTTTTTTATTGCATTTTTGTGGCATTTAATAAAATTCAAATGCATTTATATAATTTCCTGACAAATCCTCGTATCTGCCACCTAAAGCCAAGATCGAGATCTAAATCGGTAACACCGATGTCGTCGCTTCAAACGGATGGAGCGTCGCCGTCGTTTTTCCAAACAGGCGTCCCGACGCAAATCTGGCGTCTTAATATTTTTTACTGTCAGTTTTTCTAATACTCGATCGCGCGACGCGGTTATTTAACTTTTTACGGTGTTTCCGGCAAACGGAACGCGCCGGAAATTTAAAAAATGACGGATGAGTGATTTAAGTGGGAATTTTTAAGTGGAAATAAAGAAAAATAGCGAAAATGAAGGCGCCAACCCCTAAATTCAAAGCCACTGCCTCAACTCCTAGTACGTTTTCTACTTTAGTGTTTTAGCTTACCCAGCTGCTGAGAATTAGTAACAGTTAAATCACTTACAAGGTGGAATAAATCAAACATGTAAAAACCATGAAAAATTTAGGGTTTTATTCCAAACACACGTGCTAGCTATCTAAATGTTGATCACTAACAAGAAACAGTCTATTAAAATTTAATTATAGATACTTTTTTTTTGGTAAATTAAAAAGTTTTTGGGATTGCTTAGATCGCCCAAATGATCCCATTAGGAAAAGCGTTTGAAGCTTGTGAACTATATAATATTTAAAAAAAAGATCATATATGTCTAAGTCTAAGATGCGAATTAGGGATGACCACAAACCACCTATAATGATAACAATTATTTTTATTAAATATAGTACGTAAACAAATGTATGCCGAATGGGCTGCCTGAAAAATTATGGTCGAGGCTATGATTAATTATTTTTTAAAAAATGTAATACTGCCTGTATAATTAGTTCAGAAAACCAAACTAGAAAAAGTGCAAAACCTCGCAATTTTTTAAAAATGCATAGATTTGCATTAAAATTTAGGAATAAGCTTAACTTACCCTCCTTTTTAAAATCTATATTATACCGATGAGCGCTCTTTAGTTTTAAGGGGTTAAAACTACCCTTTATTGCTAAAACCTATAAAACTATACATATACATTAAAGCTTAAGTTGAGTAAAATTTTACTCAAATAAGTTAAAAAAGTAGTTTTTTGTTTTGTATTTAATTCTTTAAAACATTATTTAATTTATTTCAACCCTTGAAAATCCACCCTTTTTATGATTTATTTAAAAAAATTGTTTACCCTAGAATAATTGACATATTGTAACAGAGTTGTAATTATTAAATCCGACAGCTCAAAAGTATTACTAATTTGATTTTGTAATTTTTTGATCCTTAAAAATTTTTTCCTTACAATTTTACAATGCCAAAAATAGTTAATACGCGGATTTTCTTAAAAAATGCATCAAATTGCTTTTAAAATGCTAAAACAAATTGGTTTTTAAGCATAACTCCTTCAGTTTTTGTGATAAAAAAGTTTTTAAAAAACCATTTTGTTAGTTTTTTTAAGAGGCATAAGGACCTTTATACTAAAACTGTTTAAAACCCTTACTTTTTTAAAGGGGTGAGTTAAAAGGGCTAAAACAAGCTAGTGCTCGTCTATACACACGCGTTTTAAACATTTATATCTCACTTAATTTTCTTCATACAGTAAATTTTAAAAAAGCATAATGTTTGTAATTTAAAAAGCTACAATTTAATACTCTAGTAATTTTTACGTATCCTCCTTAGTTTTTAACTTATTTTGAAGAAAATGTCATTTTTTATGAAAATTCTGAATTTTGACTTTTACTTGCAGTTCCATATTTTTCAAAATTATCAATTTAAATCTGTTAAAATTTTATAATATATTTACAAAATACAGATAAAGAGAATTAATAAAGGGCTACGACTCATTATAATTAGGGTGGTAGTTAAGGGTTTGTTTTTAAAGATTTTTGCACTAAAAAAATTTTAGTCTAACTTTATTTTAATCATAACTTACTCAATTGTTATGATTTATACCTTTAAAAAACGTCTTTGCAAATACTTTAAAAAGTTATTATTTATTTTTCTCGAAAAATACGTATATTTTGCGTTATTTGGCTTTGAAACTCTCAAATTTTGTGTTTGATGAATAACAGCTAACCTTTAACAAACCACAACTTGGTTTATATTGGTCCCACAGCAATTACAAAAAAACATTTTATTGGTTTTTTTAAGAGCTACAGTTTTGTTATTTACAGTTTTTTTGATAAAATGCATATTTATCGAATTATTTCCAAAAAACCGATTAAAAACGATGATTTTATCGACAAATAACTTGAAGAGTTTGCATTTTACAAAAAAAGATGCATAAAACATTTTTTGCTAGGAATTTATGTTTCTATTGATTTGTGTGGTCAATATATATTAAAAAAATCCACTCCTGAGATCGTTTGGCAACTACCTCCAAGGTAAAGGCGCCCTTCGACATGATATAGATTTTGATCCTTGGACTATTTGCTACCTACTGTTAAAATTTCAAGTCTTTCTATGCATTTTGAAAAAATTAAGAGGCCAAATGGTTTGTTTTCTGGACTAAATGTCTATTCTTATTTTTAATTCTACTCGTACAGGGTCTTTGATTATATTTACGTCGCTTCTGGAGCCTTTATTTTTGAAGATAGAAAAAATGTTTTATATAAAAATTGTAGGCCTTTTTCCATGTTATCTTTTGAAAGTATCAGTAAAAATATATCGCATTAAAAAATGGAAAAATTTAGCCAACTTCAACTTTTTAAATGGAACACCCTGTATATTATGAGCACAACGAAAGATCTATTTTTGCTGATTTCAAATATATACATTGATGATATTTGGGTGAACCGTTTTTGAGATATTTTAGCTTAAATAATAAATAAATTGAAAAAAAAATCATACGGATATCAAGAAAGCCACGAAAACAATAAAATTGTTATGTTGTATAAATTTATAATTTAGTTATTTTCTACATATCCTCCTTGATTTTGGATCAATTTAAACAAGACGCACAATAGCAAGGGTTTTGTTCTTCTGAATAGCCCATCGATAAAAAAACAATATAAATAATTCTTAATAGTTAAAATGATAAACTTCAACTTTATACAATATGGAGACGTCATATTTATCAAACATAAATCATAGCAATTCGATTGTTTCCATGGCTTTCTTGATAGCAATATGAAATTTTTTGCAATTTATTTATAATTTAAGCTTAAATATCTCAAAAACGGTTCACCCAAATATCATCAATGTATATATATTTGAAATCAGAAAAAAAAGATCTTTCGTTGCAGCGCATAATATACAGGGTGTTCCATTTAAAAAGATGAAGTTGCCTATATTTTT
>JAHBCN010006297.1:49762-70603 GCA_019359885.1 Listronotus oregonensis | reverse complement strand
AACATTTTATGTTTTAACAAATTATAATCTTTGATACGTATATTAACGATGTATCGAACTTGTATTTAAAGCCGTTCTATACAGGCAACAAACGTTAACATAAGTGTACAAAAAATTACGTCACTAAGATGTTTGTTCTATACCGTATTAAAAATATTTACAAGGGTATGTTACAGAAACGAAAATTATCAGTAACAATTCAAGAAAACGAAACAGACATGATAAAATAACGTTTAAAATAAACGTTATCCATTCTTTTAAATAACGTTACAAAACTCTCAAATTTCTTTGTTAGTGGGTAATATTTAAAAATTTTCTAGCTTTATAGAAAATGGGTTAGTCGGATGGTTCACTGGCTCTTAGACTACTTGATGTGTTAATTGATTTTAAGTTTTCCTTTAATCACTTTAGCGTCAAGGAGAGGTAACCATGTATTATTTAAATTACCTAATGTTAATGCTACATCTTTAGTTAGTTTTTTTAAACAAATATTTATTGCTTAAACACCAAACGCATTCCAGTTTACTATGTGTTTGTTGTAAATTGCGTGTTGACAGATTTTGGATTTATGGAATTCTGTGCTTTAAATGTATGTTCAATTTTCTTTTGTGCGTTTGGCTAATAATCAAAAAGTTTCACATATAAAAAATTAATAACAATTACATAGGGTCTTATAAATAAGATTTTTTATATTTTCGTTTACACTGTATGGTATTGTTTTTGTTAACAGAGATCTAATAGTGTTTTGTGTTTTAAAAATGGAGCGAATGTTAACTTGATGGCCTTTCCTTTAGGTTTTATTTGATAAGCCAGGAATATACAGTAAAAATAAATTTGTAACAGGTCTATTTGAATTTTGTTTTAAATTTGATTGTTAAAATCTGAAAAAGTAATCCATATTTTGATCAGAACAATCTATTTAAATTTTACCAAATAGACTTTTTTCAATTTTCTTTTTGTACCATTCTTGGGTGATTTGAGTTAAAAATTAAGTATCATTTTGTATTGTGTAGGTTTCTGTAAATGATGGTTTCAAAACTATTTAAATCTTTTTTACCAAAATGTCAAGAAAGAAAGGCAGTTAGTTTTTTCTTTTTCTAAGGTTAAATTAATAAAAGTTTCCTGTCTATTGACGTGTGTTAAAAATGATTTAAACAATCATGTCATGTTAATAATATATATTATTTATGTATCTACACCAAACTAAAGGTTCATAATTCTAACATTTATTTTACAAAATTAGATTTAAAATTTTTTATAATAAACGTATATTGGTAATAAAGGTGAACCCATGGCCATGTCAGCAGTTTATTTATAAAAGTCAGTTTTATATTGAAAATTTATTGCTTTTACGCTATTGATTCTTTTGGTAGACCCATTTTCAAATTTATTTTTGTCATTATTTATTGTTTTATCGACAGAAATAAAAAAAAAATATTCTTATAACATTAAAACATATGAGAATGTTATTTGGATCTATGTCAATGTGTGGCAATTTTCCTAAAGGATGGTAAAAATGGTTAGTGTATGTGTCAGTATTGTTTATCAGAGGATATAAAATTTCCAATTATTCACTTAAGTCATTATTTACCTTTGTATATGTACCATCATTTAGAAGATACATTATTTTATAATCATAGGTTCACAGTCTGTTACTACTGTTGCATTACCTTTATCTGAACTGGCCCTACAGTATAGTCTACCCATAAAGGGAGGACTGGGGTCGAAAAACGACCGACCTGCTCCGCGCTGACATCTGTTGGTACACCGATGGCTCCAAAACCAAGGAGGGTGTTGGAGCTAAAATATATGGACAGAGGCCGAGGGCAGAGTTTTCCTTTAGCCTGGGCACTCTGGCAACCATATTTCAAGCGGAGGTATTTGCTATTGAGATGTGTGCTAGATCGCTGGTTGATCGGCACTGCACACGTAAGACAGTTAAAATATTCTCCGCTAGTCAAGCAGCTCTAAAGGCTCTGGGTCAAAATCTGGAATTGCAAGGATGCGCTGACCAAACTGGGTCAAAACAACACAAAGAGAAAATCTTCGGTACTGGCATGGACTTCCGGGACTCATACATTCGAAGGCCTTCATAAGCCCACCGAACCAACAATGTACTGTCAAACTACTAGAGCAATCAAGGGTACACCTTAAAACTCTAGTGGGACTGTACACGGAACACTGCAGATTAAAATACCACATGCACAAGATCGGCCTAGCGGAAGACGCCGAGTGCCGCATGTGCATGGAGGGGGATGAATCGGCAGATCACATACTGTGTTCGTGTCCAGCAATGACACGACTAAGATTCGCAATCCTCGGCGATGACACCTTGTTGCCGGGGGAGGTGAAAGATCTCTCTCACAACAGGATCATTAGATTTATTAGGAGTCTGGACCTGGTGCGAGAAATATAAAAGGGTGTGAGCCACAATAGACCGATCGGTCGCGGTGGAAGGGTGTTATACCCACTCACTTTAAACCTACCTACCTACCTGCCTACCTTTATCTGCAGGAAGAGTTTTTATGGTATTGTTTTTTTTTAATGATTTTAATGCTTTTTGTTTAATATTTGGTATATTTTGTTTATTTTTAAAAGGTTTTTCTAACACGTTTTTAATTCCAATACTTAATGTATCTTGGTAATCTATTGGTAAGTTTGGACACATTTCTCTAAAACATGAAATAATGTCAAGTTTATTAATTCTTTTAAAGTTTTATTTTGCTTTTATTAAAATATTAGATTTATTTATTTGTGTTTTTTAAATTTTATGTCCTTTAAACATCTAAAAGCAATTAATAAACTAAAATCTATTTAACAAAATCAAATTTATGTTATTTTATTTTAATTACATTTGTTAATGTGCTTATATTAATTATTTATTAAATTTTCAAATTTAAAAAACCCACTAGTATATAAATTTATTAATTTAATACAAGAAAAATTTAAATCAGAAATATCTTACACAAGAAATAATGAGATGAATAATAGCACTGTGGTTAACTTATATAAAGAAGAATTACCAAATGCTAAAACACTTGTTTTATTTAAAGGTTTTATGTTTGCAATTACAATTAAAATTTTAACTTATCATGTTAAAATTTATTCTTACTAAATTTCCAAGTACCAATATAAATTTTTTGTTTACTATGTTCAAATTTCAACTGACTATGTTAAAATTTTAATTTCCTAGCTTTAAATTTTAGCTTACTATGTTGGATAAAATTTCTACTAAGTAAGTGAAAACTTTAACTTATATTTTTTTAATTGTCGTCTTTGGGTTTTTGTATATACAAATGCCCAGACGAAGTAAAAACAATTAAAATTTCGACTTATCAAGTCAACCTACCTAAAAATTTTAACATAGTAAGTTTAAATTTCAATGTAGTAGGTTGAAATTTTAACATGGTAAGTGGAAATTTAAACGTAGTAAGTTAAAATTTTAATCTATTTTTTTTTACTTGACCCCCTGGTCTTTAGTAAACGACGCACACCTTTTTTTTTAGTCTGATTTTATTTTAAATATTTAAAAAAAAATAAGCCAAAAACATTTTTAGATATTGCTTAAAAGTATATAATAGTAATTTATAATATGAGTGATAAAAGTACAGTTTTAAGGCACAAAGGTGAAAGTTTGCAGAACTCGCTTCGCTCATTCAGCAACTTACATGAGTGCCTTAAAACATACTCTTAACACAAATATCATACAATATTTTTTTCTACAAACGCAATAATGCAGTTAAAATTTAAAAAATTGGAAGATATACGGCCGGGTGATGATCGCGTTGTTAAATTTAGCAATGGACTTAGCAATTGTTAAAAGTTAACAACGGTTTAGAATGTTTAACAAAACGGCATTGTCAGTGTTATTCAATGATTTTAGTAGGCAACCTGTCAAAATCTGACATTTTTTAAAACATTTTAAACCGTTGTTAACTTTTAACCATTGCTAAGACCATTGCTAAATTTAACAACGCGATCATCACTCGGCCGATAGTTTTACATAGCATCGTATATAAAAATTATTGAAGTTGGCATTTATTAATGAATCCTAACAACCGTTGTTGATGCTGGTCAGAATGCGGTTTTTTCTATTCAATCCACCTCAACTACGGAGAATGCTAGAACTGTGGAAGGAATTTGTTTTTCAAGTTGTTTAAATTGTACAATTAATATAAATGTTAGTAATAAATAAACGTTGACGTAACCTTTTGAAATTTGACATTTCACTTTTAACACTAGTGCTTTAAAATGTTACTTTAAGGCACTAGTGGTTTTAAAGTAACATTTTTAAGGCATCTAGAAAGTGTTAAAAATTGAATTTTTACCACGTTTGTAGAAAAAGTCACTTCCCCAATTATAAAATAATGTGCACTGCGTTTTATCAAAATCTGTTTGTATTTTTTAGCGGAAATTTTTCAATGGGCATTCTTTCTATTCTAAAAGATTATGATATTTCCAAGGTAATTGAAGGCCTAAATCCAATTGATGTTTCTGATTTACCGGACAATAGTTCTTTTCTAACTATAATTAAGAATATTTTAAGACATTTTGGTGAAGAAATTAGGGCGTTAGTAAAGAAAGCTGGAAGTAAGTATGGTAAATTTTTAAATTATATACAGGGTGGCCGGCCATATTTTGACCCATTTTAATCGAGAATAACTTTGGAACAAATAAAGGTATCAAGATGCGGTTTTTGCAGATGCACTTATATTTCTTTAAAGTTTATTTTCGTACCTTCACGATTTTATTGTGACATTCCATTAGCTCAAAAACAAAATGGCCGATTTTCCATTATAGGACAACTATGTTATTTTAAATGGAACACCCTGTATATGTTTCTATATTTTCAAAATTTAACCTTTCCCCTTTAAAAAAATGTAACACAAGCTATGGTTATCTCAAAAAAAAACGTATTTATTGACCTTCGAAAAATTGACTGCATGTCGACCAACAATATTATTTAACAATTAAAATTTGCTTCATATGTTACAAAAAAAAGGATCGCCAAATGTTTAGGTTATTCACAAAATAATAGTTACAATAAGGTTACATTACTTTTTAAAAAAATACGGTAAATGTTGAAAATGCCTTCCGCCGACTTCGACGCACTTATTTAAATTCGAAAAAAACTTATTAAAACTATTGACTAAAAATTCTTCAGGAATATTTTCTATTATGTTTCGGATATTAATTCTTAATTGCTCTTAATTTTGGAGAAGTGGACTATAACACCCTCTTTCACATATCCCCACAGAAAAAATCTGGAACAGTCAAATCTGGTGAACGAGGTGGCCAGGAAATAGGGCCTCCTCTTCCAATCCACCGGTTTCCAAAAACGTTGGTCAGTGAATCCTTGGTAATGTTAGCATAATGTCGTGTAGCCCCATCTTGTTGAAAATAGACGAAATTCAATAGATTTTCTTCTTGCAATTGGGGATAAAAAAATATTTCCAGCATATCAACGTAAGTCCAAGAGGTTACAGTTGTTGGTTCATGAAAAAAAATGGCCCATAAATTTTTTGCTTTGACATACCACACCAGACTGTGACTTTTGGCGAATCTCTAACGTGTTCGTTATATTGTCGAGGATTTTCTGTTGCCCAAACCCTGCAGTTATGCTTATTTACTTTTCCATGGAGGTGAAATGTGGCTTCGTCTGACATTATTAGTCTATCAAAAATGTATATTGTTCCTTACTAAATTTTGAATTCTCTGGCAAAAATTTCCCCCCTTTGTGGAAAATCAGTTTCTTTTATTTCTTGTAACATTTGAATTTTGTATGGCTTTAATTTAAGTTCTTTTTTCATGATTTCTTGTACTGTAGTTTTAGGAATATGGACTGAACTTGAGTTTTCTTGTTGACAATGTTGGATCTTCCTGAGTTATCTCCAGAATTTGTAAAGTTTTATTTAGCAAATTCTCATTGTTTACTAATTTCTTTACGGGCTAAAGATCCTGTACTCCAGAATTTTCTGTACCAGATTTTAATTGAATTTTTTGTGGGTGGAGCTTTATTAAACATGTTTCTAAATCTTCGCTGGGTTTCTTTTACTGATTTGGTTTCGGCAAACATAATAACACATTTTCCTTTTTCGCTTAACGAGAACATTTTGCTCTTCCTAATTAAAATAACTTGTCAAAAATGACCAACAATGGCTGACAATGAGGCTTGTTGCTTTTATAGAAACGAGATAACTTTGTTTCCACAGGCGACTTTTCAAAAAATCCTTTTAAAATAATATTCCTATTCGGCATACAGTCAATTCTTTGGAGGTCGATAAATGCGTTATTTTTTAAGATAACAGGGTGTTCCATTTAAAATAACAAAGTTATCCTATATCGGAAAATCGGCCATTTTGTTTTTGAGCTAATGGAATGTCACATAAAAATGGTAAAGATACGAGAATAAACTTTAAAGAAATATAAGTATATTTGCGAAAACCGCATCTTGATATCTTTATTTGTTCAAAAGTTATTCGCGATCAAAATGGGTCAAAATATGGACGGCCACCCTGTATTTTGTGGTATATATTATAATGCGATGTACAAAGATATTCATTTAAAAAAGTCAAAATTTTAAAAAGTTCAGGCCCGCAAAGTTGAGACTAAAAAAAGCTGCCCCCTGGTTGATGCGATTCCACCCTCTTTGATGATCTGAAATAAAAAATCCTGGTTATTTTGAAGTAGTTGGGATGTAGTTTTCGTTTGACAAAAGCGATTTGCAAAAAAACATTTATTCCAAAAAGGCGGCTATGTACTTTAAGAATTTTTTAAAAATAGAAAAAAAAAACAAAAAAACTCTTGTCAAACGAAAACTATATTCCTAGTCTTTAAAAAATAATCAATACTTTTTTTCAGATCATCAAGGAGGCTGAAATCATGTCAATTATGTCAACCAGGGGGCAGCACCCCTTCTCAATACTTAAGTACCTACGCAGTGAATCAAATGTTTTAACTCTTATACAGGGTGATTCATGAGGAAATGTCAATACTTCAGGTACGTAGTCAGGGTCCAAAAATAAACCTAAAAGTTTATACAAATATGCGTCCGCAAGGCCTTTGTTTCCGAAATACAGGGTGTTAAAGTTTTTAATTAATTTTTCTATTTTTTAAATAAAATCTATGATAATGTAAATATTAGAGTAAAATTTGGTATCCGGGGGTTTTTTGGTATGACGGATTCGAATCTAATCTTAGTATCTTTTTACTATTTTGAACAATCACAACTTTTTGGTACGGCACTGTATCACATTTTTAAATAAATTAAATAACTGTTTTGCCATCTTTACGTCAAAAAGGTATACTTGTTAAAAGCCGATATAAGCAACCGTTTTCGAGATATTTGGATTTAAAAAAGAATACCCGCATGACACTCATCTGATTTAATTATAGCAAAAAAAAAAAAACAAAGAAAATGTATAATTAAACGATATGTATTTAAATTTTCAATGAAATTATTGTTCTTAAATTATGTTTAGCAAAACATTTTTTTTTTAATATAAAAAAAATATAAATAAAAACTTTAACACCCTGTATATCGGAAACGAAGGGCTTGCGGACCAATATGTGTATAGACTTTTATGCTTATTTTTGGACCGTGAGTACGTACCTGCATTGTCATTTCCTCATGAATCACCCTGTATATGTCTGAAATTTTTAAAAGATTGTGCTAAAGTCATAAAAAAGCCATATAAAAATAATTTGACCTGTACTACCCTTGGAATCACTCCTTCTCAACACTTAAGTACCTCCGCGGGCTGAAAAAAATTCAAAATGAATCGATCCAACTCTCATACCTGTCTGAAATTTTTAAACGATCGTCCTAGAGTCCTAAAGAACCCGTACAAAAATAGTTGGACCGTACTACCTTTGAAACCACCCCTTTTCAATATTTAAGTACCTCTGCGGCCTAAACAAAAATCAAAATAAATCGATCCGATCAAATTGAACCGGTACTGCCCTTAGAATCACCCCTTCTCAACACTTAAGTACTTCCGCGGGCTGAAAAAAATTCTAAATGAATCGATCCAACTTTATACCAGTCTAAAATTTTTAGACGATTGTTCTTGAGTCATAAAGAAGCCATATAAAAATATTTCGACTGATACCACCCTTGGAACCACCCTTTCTCAACACATAAGTACCTCCGCAGCCTCAAAAAAATTTAAAATAAATTGATTCAACTCTTATACCCGTCTAAAATTTTTAGACGATTGTTCTAGAGTCATAAAGAAGTCATATAAAAATAATTGGACCGGTACTGCCCTTGGAACCACCCCTTCTCAACACTTAAGTACTTCTGCGGACTGAAAAAAAATCAAAATGAATCGATCCAACTCTCATACCCGTCTGAAATAGTTAGATGATCACCCTAGGGTCATAAAAAAGCCATATAAAAATAGTTGGACCGTCAGTTTTTTTTATTTAAAACTTTGTTTTTTGGTTTTTACCTAATGTCGTTGTTAATTTAAATTTCCAATTTGACTTAAATTATTATCTGGAACGTTGCGTAAAAACAAACTTTTTTGCCAAGACACCTTTTAAGCCTGTCAACTGTCATCTTAAAAGCTTTTAATGTTATTTGAAGAAAAAATATTTACACAAAAAAAGACGTACCACTTCAAATACATGTTTACGGAGACGCCACTAGTAAAGAAACGAAATAACTTTAATAACCCAAATATGAGGTTATATATTGCATTGGCACATAGCAAAATTAAAAATAGTACCTAAAGTACTTTTCCCCCAATAAAGTTTTGCTTCTTTAAATCCAAGTCCAAATGCAGCGTGATATTTAATATTTCCAAGCTTTATTTTTAGATGTTTAAATACATTTTTAATAAATATAAACCGTTGTATATTAACATCAAAATAGTATATTAAACAACAAGGTTTGAAAACGACTTTTTTGCCCCGGGCGAGACAAATTGATGGCCCGGGGGCGAAGTCGAGGTCCACAAGAACGAGTGTGCAAAATCCTAACGATTTTTACGATACTTTTATCGACTGCAAATAAAAAACATTTTTTGTGTAAATTTTTATTTTAAAAAAAAACCCAAAACAAAAATAATAAAAACAAGAAACTACAGACTATAATTTCCCCAAACGGGAAACTTCATAACTTTTTTAAAAATATTAATTGTAATGTTTACTTTTTGCAGGAATCGTCGCATTGTTGATCGATTTTTTAACGATGGAGCAACATTTTCTGGCACCTTGCTTATACAGTTCTCGGGTCGTCGGCATATTGCAGTTTTCTTGCGGCACTTCATTACTCAATTGCTGTTGTGGCTGTGCCGCAACAGACGACACAGAGGAAGAGATCCTCTCTGAAACATCCTTTTTATTATAAGCGAGTCATCTATATAATTTTTCGGCGACTGAGCTGGATTTCCATCCACCATGGCGCTTCAGAGCCAACAAATCTGATCCAGAATTCACCAATATTGTGGCTGACGACCGCCAAAAAAGCAATGCCCGGTATAGGCTTCTGGAGTTTCCAACATAAAAAATTTGGCGTGTCTTTTGCCATACCGCCAATTTTTTTAAATTTCCCAATTTTTTTGGCGAGTGCATTTTCCTTTTTGATAATTAAAAAAAAAACGATCTGTTTGCAGGAGTGGAGGTCGAAGGGCAGAATACTTTTTTAAGATGGTGTAGAGACTTCCTGACACTGTAAATGATCTCGGCATCTTCTTTTTTGGTATTCTCTAGTTTAATTAACATTGCGCTGCCAAAATCCGTCATATTTTTTTTTTTAAAGGGAAAAGCACAATTCTTCTTTTCCCATGCCCCAGAGAGTCCGACTGCCACCACTGCCTGAAACAAGAAAAAATACCGATAAGTCTTTATTTTTATTCATTTTAAGAAAGGGGTTACTTTATGAAACTAGCACTTTTTAAAAAACAGAATTGGGTAACCCCTGCCTACTAAACCTTCTCACTATAAAAAATGACACCATAAAATAAATAAAATAACTGTGATGCCTACCTTGATTAGCAAATATTTCTCGTCTGAAGCGTTCTTTAGGAAGCGGCAAAAATCATTCTCGCTAAAAATTTTTTGGACTTCTTTGGCACATAGTTTTTCTGATTTTCTTTTTATTAGGGCCTGCAACTTCTGGTATTTCCCAATACCCGTATTTTGGTTTGCCCTCAGGGTTGATTTTAGCATAAAAGTGCTCCATAATGTTGAAGACTTGTATTTGTTCGACAGCTCTTCAAAGTACACCAACATAACATTTTCGGAAAACGTTTGTACGTTATTTGCTTGTCTCCACTTCATAAATCGATGTAACTCGGCTTCATATCGATCTCTTGACTTTGTTGGAAGTAGGTTTGACGAGATTAAACTCGCTTTTTTAGAATTTCTTCAGAATCGGACATTTTTTCGCGAAATCAAAATTTTTTTGTATCTAAATTGGTATCTAATCAACAAAACAAGAAAACTATGACGGTTGCTATGGAATAAAGCCTACTTTGAGTTTTCTATATTTTTGACATAACAATAAAAAACCATAATAAATCATATTGAAAGACAGAACCGTGTGCAAAAAAAACATATTTTCCTTGCACACATTGTGCCAAAATACAATTTTCAAAGCTTGTTTAGCGTGTGCAAAACCCCATTTTCTAAAGCAGTCGTATAAAAAACAATTTAATGTCCGACTGGTATATTATTTGACAAATAATAATATTATCAGAGTCAGTTAAATACGAAATATTACCCTAGGGTGTTATTAAAAAAAATAACGCCCTAGGGCCTACAAATTTAACAATAAATAAACAATAAATTGTCTTCATTTAAGCATTTATTACGAAAATACAAAAATACTTACACAATATACTACTCATAATAAAAATTATTTTTTAAAGTAAAACGTACAATTTTCAAACTGACCGGAAAATTCCACATTTCCATACCCCACCGCAGTTGCTGTGTTACTTGAAGGGTAATTGTCTCGAAAGTTGCCTCCTCTCCGATTTTGACTAAATTTGGTATATGGGGGTTTTTTGGGGCGCTGATTACGAATCTGAAAAAATATTTTATCGGCAACGTTTCGTTTTTGAGATATTCATCATCAAATTTGAAAATCAAACTAACCTTATTTACACTATGCCTTCTTCTTTTTGCACAGAATTCTTGATTTTTTAACTAAATTGGCACATAATATTTTAAAAGCACCTTTTAAAAACTTGTTTTTATATCTATTTTACACCTTTTTTCCATTTAATTACAAACCTCCACTTTCACACGTCGGATCGTGGCCGCAACCATGTATACACTAAGGAATCATGGCCGCCTAGCTTAAAAAAATAAACTTCGCAATTTAATGGAAAAAAAAGGGGTAAAAAAATAAAAATAAGGTTTTGGGGGGTTTATAAAATATTGTGTGCCCACTTTATAAAAATCAAGGGTGTAAAAAGAAGGGTGAAATAAGGTTGGGTTTTATTTAAGATGATGAATATCTACGAAAACGTTAAGCATTTTTTTCAGATTCGTACCAATTTCGGACAATCAAAATAGCTTTGCAAACAATTACCATTAAGTAATCTTTTCCCAACTACGGGGAAGTATTCCAATTTTGGAAAACTTTCACTATCATCCACGTACCCCCCGTGATACCGAAGAACTCTTCCAGTTCCAACCTCATTAAGCTCCGGAACTACCTTCCGCATCAGAATGAATTGTTGCCGCTGTACGTCTTAAACAATGACCTGTGTAGGCCTTAGCATCGGTAAACCCAAATATGTAGCAATTTAAAAAGGGTTTTTTCCAAATGATTTTTTTCCTATTGGCTGCACAGTACATCGTTCATCACGATAGCATAAAAAAACCTATCAAATGCATTTTAGGTCGAAAAAACACATAGCCCCAATTAATTTGTTGAGCACAATCGCAAAATTATTTTTTATGTGCTGTCTTATTGACAAATAACTTACAACCATGGTTACCATAATTTCGTTTCGACAATTTTTTCAGGTAAATGCTAGTACTTTATTTGGTTTAAACTAATACATTTAAAATTCATTCAAATTTTTCTCATATAAAGAATATTTATTCGGACATTAAACGTTGAAGGCACCACGGGTATTAAGGATAATAATGCTTTCGGTCAACGTATATCCCTCGGGTCAAAGGCCCTCGGAAAACACACCATCGACCTCAAGCGTTATTATCCTTATAATACCCTTAATACCTTAATAACTATAATGGCTAGTGACAGTATTGAGACTCAAACCATTTATCAAACGTTAGAAACGTCAACATCAAGTTTATAAATTGAACAATTTACGAACAGTAGTGGGCACAGGATATTAACGACACTGTAAAAGCAACAGCAGTGAAATGTTAAGGCCCACCTTTCCAATATGTGGTTATCATAAACCTTGAGTTAATGATCTTGGCAAAATTATTAATCAGGTTTCAGTATTTTGTCATTTGTATGGTATTTATCCCAGGGTTAGATTAACACATATTGTGAAAGTGGGCCTAAGTTTAAAAATTTCCAGTAAAGATTAACTGTGTTTTTTATATAATTTTAGGTTTTCTTATCCAAAGCGTAAAAAGAATCTTCTCCTTTATTATTCATCCCATCAAGAACGTTTTGGGACCTATTCTTGATTTTAAAGTTAAATCATGGGTACTTATTAAGGGTGGATTGTTATCTTTTCTAAAAGTTTTCAAATGGATGGGACAATTCGTATCCAAAGTAGCAGGAGGAATTGGTACACTAATTGGAAAAGCTATAAGGTAACCAAAATAAGTAATTCAGGTTAATACTTATTATAGTTCATATAAAATAAGTTTTTGCCACTTGGATGTCGTAACTACAAATGAGTATAATTCCGACTTTTTAACTTAAGTATAGGATTTGCCTTAATCTTCTTAATGTGCCATACTCTATGCAGAGCGAAGGCGCCCTCTCGCACATATCTGTGTTGTTACCAATTTACACAGATATGCAGGACCACCAGCTTAACGTGCCTTCCGAATCACATGTGAGAGGGTTTACTGGGCAAAAATACTACTGGTGGTTTGCCATTGCCTTCTGTGAGGTGACGAGCTATGAAAAAGTCCAATGGACAGTGTGGGAATCGAACCCGGGTCTTCACGGCTAAGAGGCCAATTCCAATTTCCAATTTCCAAATGCTTTATTTATAAATTAGTAAGTTACATTTTCACCTATGACTCTACTATATCTATTTACATTTCATATTTACATCTAAGCCTTGTGCAGTTATGATGCAAGGTAGCACAGCCAGGAGGCCGGGGCGAGTGTTAGCTCCTGTGGTATGTTTATAGATGTTCCGGTTTTTCAACTTAGGATGTTTACCGGTTGTGACCTTTCAAACATCATGATTGAGTTCAGATTACTTTAGAAGCTTGAAGAGCGATATTAATTATTGCTATATTTTATTTGTTTTGCTTTGTATTTATAGGAAAAAGTTTCCAAAAAACCTATTTAATTTAATCAGGTACGCTAGAGTAGCGCGCTTTACAAACCAAGTTTTTGTCTTGGTATGACTCATTTGTTCTTTCTTTCTTTCAATTTAGCCTATGCATTCTCTTTCACTCTACTTTCATGCCTATTTACATACCCACTTGCTTTCATTCATTCATTTTTGTAACAGCTGGGCTGTACCTTTATATGGTTTTAGTTGTTTAAAGTCTTGCAGTGTTCCACGTGCACCAATTTAATGGTAGGCGTGTCACACCGCAAAACCCTAACTAATATAGCGGGGCCTATTAGTGGAGTTTTACTTCAAATAAATATGAAGCTCAGTATGCTGTTATTGTTATTTGGGATTTTAAGTTATAAGGGAATGGAAATGTGGTGGGATTAGGCTTCATCCCCAAAGTAAAAAGGTAGTCTGGCGTATAATGGTTTGTGTTTTATATTGTCGTGTTGTCTTAACCGCTTCAAGTCTCTAGTAAGAATAGAGGTTTGCGTTTGTGTTTGGCTGAGAGGCGGGTACGCTGCCACTACTCTTCTAATCGTTGAAATTAGGCTAAGTTGGGCTTGTTGGTGGATGCTATTACGAACGATAATGGGAGAAGTTCAGGGATAGTGGTGCTACCGCGTGATTATGGAAAATATTTTTAAATCTGTATTGTTTCCTACAGGTAACCGTAATGAACGTAACCCACCTAGTAAAGTATAATGATACCGTACTACTTAAACCTTTTTTGGATCAGTATTTATTTTTCCTTGTCATCCACGAACCAGTTAAAAAAAATATTAACAGTTAGTTGCTGTTAACTAATAAAATAAATTGCTAATTGCTAATTTGTTCAGAAAGTCAAATTAAACACAATCACAATTTTTTTGAAATGTAAAATTTTAAAAATTTTGATATTCTTGCTCACTAATATTCTGAATAAGGTTATTACCATTTGGTTATTTTAAACAAAACGAAAATATATCTGTGGTAACATTATAAAACATGAAATATAGAAATTAAAATTCTACTTGTACAGGGTGTCCGAAAATGACGATGAAAATAATTTAAAGTACGATTCTACATAAAAAGATATGAAAAAAGTTAATATTATAATAGGTCCGAAAATTCTTCCAGGGGGAGCTACAGGCCCTTGAAAATGATATCATAAAAGTGGTTTTTATTTAAATTATAAGGATCTACTTACAATGCAGGTAATTTAATAATTTAATTAAATTATGTTTCTTTAAACATTTTTCCGTAAAAAAGGTTCCCTTGGTATAAAGACGGATAATCGACGTTTTCGAGAAAAACGGACTTAAAAGGACGACTGCAGTGCGTAAATAGTAAAATGTAGTTATTCTTTTACACCCATTGCCAAAAAGAAAAACGAATTTACTGGTACCTACTAAATTGGGTAAATTTTTAAATTTACCTGTAAATTTCATCAAAAACTTTATTTAAAAAATGTAACGCATAGTGTACCAAGCGTTTCGCAACAAACTATATAGCAACTTCACTTTGTCACTTTTTGAAGTTTTAGTTGAACAACCCTGTATTGTGACTTGTGTGTTTTTACTATTTAAGAATTTCACTAAAAGCTGAAAAATATATAATAACTCATTTTAAGAAATGGCACAAATGTATTTTCTGTATGGAAAAGCAATTGGTAACGCTCTAGAAACGCGGAGACGTACCCTAACAGGCAAAGTTCCATTCATTTCATTAATGTACATAGAAGACTCAACACGTAGCACTCGAACTGTCGAAGCTGAAGAGAAAGCTCTTCAAATAGTAGTAAAATAGGTAATTCAGGGACAAGCACTAGAAGGCTAGCTACGCAAGTAGGCATTCCAAAGAGCTCGGTTTTAGAAATTTTGCATGAACATTGTCTCTACCCATACCACATTCAAAGACTTCAGGCTCTAAATCTCAAAGATTTTCAACCCATGATGGAATTCTGTCGATGGCTAAGACAAAAATGGCACCGACATCTCGACATTATAGGTAAAATATGTTTTACTGATGAGGCCGAATTTACTAGAGACGGAATTATCAATTTTAATAATAACCACGTATGGGCAGACGAAAACCCACATGCGATTTTTGAATCAAGGCACCAAGAAAAATTTTTCATTAATATCTGGGCGGGAATATTTGGAGACTATTTAATAGGGCCCTACATTTTACCAAATATATTAAACGGTGAATCACACTTAGAGTTTCTACGAAATGTGCTACAAGACCTACTTGATGATGTGCCTTATAAGACGGTGCTCCGCCACATTTCAGTCTTAATGTGAGGGCGCATTTAAATGAAGTTTATCCTGAGCGATTGACGAGGAGGCCCTGTAGCTTGGCCACCTCGTTCTCCAGATCTAAATCCATTAAATTATTTTTTATGGGGTTACCTGAAATCCTTAGTATACGAAGTACCAGTTCGTAGCGTTGAAAAATCAGAGCAGCGGGTTTTTGCTTGTTGTGAAGTTATAAGAAATAACCCTGGTATTTTAAGAAAAGTTAGAAGATCTATGAGAAAACGAGGATGCATTAAAATAAACGAAAATCATTTTCAACACTTATTATAAAATTTATAATTACATTAAAAAGGATTTGAAAATTTAGGGACATAACAATAAAATTACTATTAAAAAAAAATCTGATCATTAAAGTCCGTTTATCTCAAAAACCGTCGACTATACGACTTTCTACTAGAGTAACCTTTTTTACGTGAAAACGTCCGAAGAAACATAATTTATTTAAAAGATAGCGAAAATACACTCGGCGAAAAAAATATGACCCTAAATAACTAACCACCCCTTTGTTCCCACGCCACTGGCTGCAATATGGGTCACCTGATATTTTCAGAAAGTGACCTTGAATTACTGTAACTTATACATAAAAGTTAATTCCTGTATTGAAAAAAAACACTTTTATGACACCATCTTTAAGGGCCTGTAGCTCCCTCTGGAAGCATTTCCGTACCTATGTTAATATGAACTTTTTTTCATATCTTTTTATTGTCAATTCCGGACACCCTGTATTTGTATCAATTTTATTAAAAAAAATAATAATAAAAACAAAATTTCTTCACTGAAACTCCAGGCACCATTCAGTGGAGCTCAGAAGAAGATGACTAAGATGTCATTGAAACGTCAACCACAATTTTTGTTTTTAACAAGTCAAAACTTGATATAAAACATAACAATTTAAAACAAGTGATAAAAATCATTTTTGGTATTGAAAAAGCTTTTAAATAAAATTTAGGTGCACTATTTTGTTTTTTTTTTTTTTTAGATTTCCCCTTAAGCTTGTTATAAAGGCAGTAAATGGAGTTAAGGCATTATTTTATATGCTTAAAACAGTTGTAGATCACTTTGACCTTACTAAAATTTTGCGTTCAATTATCAAGGCTCCAATCAAAATAGCAAAATTTATTTTCGGATTGGGTAAGTAGTAGGTGATAAATTAAGCTGGATAGGTAAGAAACGTAAAACGCAGGACAGAGTCACCCTAAAAGAGCTAAATGTACTTATTAGCAGGACTTAAAGTAATAAGCTATAACACAACATTAAAAGAAGGTCCACCTTATGCTACATCCCATTACTATTTTACAAGACATACCAGAAAGACTCCTGCGTAAACAAAACCGACCATACCGGACATAATAAATCTATCCTTAGAAACCCCATAAACAATTTAAACTTGGAAAGGCATAGGTTAATAGCATCTTATGCTGCACCTACACACAAAATTAAGTTGACAGCGTTGGATGGCCTGACAAAATTTAACAGCAACCACCTTTAATTAAATATACCGTGTGATCCAGGAGCATGGTCACCTTCTATTTTTGTCGGCACATATTAGGGTAAAAAAATTTAACCTAACGATTTATACAGTCCTTTCATTTCAAAACGAACCACCCTAAATATCTTTAATAAAAAAAACACTCACCAAAAAAACAAAGAAACACGTCGATTTAGATATACAGGGGGAAGTTTAATTTCGTATTTGATAAAATTTAATCGGTCACCTCCTAACCTCCAGTTAACCTCACTTTGATATGTCAAATGGCAACCCCCATAGTGTGACACATCATTGTAAGCGGCATGAAATTTGCTATCCAACAGTACTAAGAAACTTTAAATCGATGGACGTAGAAGCGACTTAGAAGTAAAAATGTGTGTTAATTAGTTTATCGTGTTCAAATAATTTATTTTATCAAATGCTCAAAATGTGCGCCGTTATTGGCGAGACAAGCTTGTTTTGAAATTCCTCGCAGACTATTTTAGTGTGCATTCATTCCAATTACTATTTTTTGTGTTACCTGCTACAGCAAAACACTGCAATAGCACAAGTTTTTAAGACGTTTAGGAACCAGTTAAATATTACTGTTAGGATTGTCATTTTGACATCGTTAGTTTAAAATTAAGAATCTTGATTTTAAAATGGTGTATACTCTAGCAGAGAAAAAGAAATAATTTTCCTATATGGGGCTGAAGATCGATGCGCGCGTAGAACCGCCAGAGTATTCAATGAGAGGCATCAAAATAAAAACGTGGGGCATAAATATGTAATGGAATTGGTGCGTAAGTTTGACGAAACTGGATCTGCATGCAACAAGAAAAGTACTAATGAAAGGGTTTTAGACGAAGCACGCCAGGTTGAGGTACTAGGACAGTTCGCAGTAGATCCGACGTTGTCTATTCCAAAAGTTTCTAAGCTGACCAATATTTCTACGGGTTCCGTGCACAAAATTTTGAAAAGGAATAAGTTTTTTCCATACAAAATACAAATTCTTCATGAACTCAACGAAGACGATTATGATAGAAGAATATAATTTTGCGAATCAATGTGCCAGCGAATTGACGAAGACCCTCATTTGATCAAAAATATCTGCTTTTCTGACGAATCAACTTTGTTCTTAAATGGAATTCTTAATAGACATAACTGCAGATATTGGGATAATGAAAATCCGCACATATTTCAGGAAGGACATACTCAATTTCCAGAGAAGATCAACGTTTGGGCAGGTATTTATGGAATTATCGGGCCATTCTTTCTGGAAGAAAATTTAACTGGGCAACTGTATCTGAACCTTTTGGAAAATGCGATATACCCTTCTACCGTCCAATCTTTGGAAAATCAGGTGGATGAAAATGGTGCTATGGAACTCAGTGAAAATAATTTGCATTTCCAGCAAGATGGAGCCCCTCCCCACTATGCTTTAGCAGTGGCTCAATGAACAGTTTCCAGGCACATGGATAGGCAGACGAGGTGCCATCGAATGGCCAGCACGGTCTCCAGACTTAACTCCTCTAGACTTTTTCCTCTGGGGTTATTTAAAAGTAAAGTGTACAAAACGCCACCTGCAAATATTCAAGAACTTAAATGTAGAATTACACTAGAATGCAGAGGTATTACCAGACAAACTTTCGCCAACGTTCGCGAAGAATTTCAAAACAGACTTTATTATTGTCTCGCCAATAACGGCGCACATTTTGAGCATTTGATAAAATAAATTATTTGAACACGGTAAACTAATTAACACACATTTTTACTTCTAAGTCGCTTCTACGACCATCGATTTAAGTTTCTTAGTACTGTTGGATAGCAAATTTCATGCCGCTACAATGATGTGTCACACTATGGGGTTCCATTTGACATATCAAAGTGAGGTTAACTGGAGGTTAGGAGGTGACCGATAAAATTTTATCAAATACGAAATTAAACTTCCCCCTGTATATCTAAATCGACGTGTTTCTTTGTTTTTTTGGTGAGTGTTTTTTTTTTAAGATATTTAGGGTGGTTCGTTTTGAAATGAAAGCACTGTATAATATCAAGTTTCATGTTTTTTGATAAGTTACGTGACTTCCGGTTTTACCGAAAACGACCAGATTTTTCAATTTTCAAATGAGGCACCCCGTTAAAAAATACATTTTTTGATTCCTGGGAATATTCCGCGTCTTACGGTACCCCATTGGTATAACATTTTATTAAAATTAAGTTGGAATATACCTGATGGTTCAATAATTATGTCCAAATAACTTGATTCCATTGGAGCTCTTTGGAAGCTAATATCTCCCAAGAAGTGGCATATACAAAGTAAATTTATATGAACTTGTAGTTTTTTTTACGGGAGATTTTTCACACATTTTCCCGGACATCTTGTATAGCATCACTTTCATCCACTTGATTTTCCAAAGATTGGTAGAAGGGTATACCACATTTTTCAAACAGTTGTGTCTGTTAACTAATCCATTTAAAAAGTTAGTTGATTTGTCAGTAAAGCAAATAATAAAGAACACTGATAAATAAAACTACTATGTTTTTTTACCACTAAAATATATTCACAATTATTGTTACTGCAGTTTCAACTCACAGAGTCATTTTCAAACAAAAATCTTTTTCAGATTTTTGTTTGAAAATATTTGAAACTTTCGTCCATAATTTTGAATTATGTGGCATAGTAGTTTTATTTATCAGTGTTCTTCATGATGATTAATTACCACATAGTAACGGCTAATAGCATCAATTTTTTGAAAAAAGCAGATAATTTGATCAAGAAACGGTTTTCGTCAATTCTCTGGTACACTGATTTGCAAAACTGTAATTTTTCTTTATCGTATTTGTCTTTGCTAATTAAGTTAATGTAAAATTTGAATTTTGTATGCAAAAACTTATTAAACAATGGTTTGAGGTGGCCAAAAAAAAGTTTGAAAAATGAACATTTCTGTAAATTGTGTCATGTAGAATATCGAATTTAGACATTAAAATTATTTTTTAAATATACTACAGATCCCAAGTTTTTAAAAAAATTAAAAAAAAGTTTGAAATTAGTTTATTAGTACAATATAGGTAAAAACAAGATCATAATTCAATATGAACTATGTGCTAAAAGTTAATACTTGCTAGTGTTTATACATTCACTGCATACTTTGATAGCCTATATCTTGGCAACTAATCAATCAATTAAAAATTTCAACATATCAAAAAAACGTGCTTTAGAAAACTTTCAAACCATATTATATTTTTTGTTAAACTTTTCATTAAACATTTTTGAAGGTGTGCAATTTGTTTATAAATTTAATCGGTAGTTGCCTCGAAAGTTGCCTCCTCTCCGATTTTAACCAAATTTGGTATACGGGGGTTTTTTGAGTCGCTGATTATGAATCTAAAAAAATATTTTTTAGCAACGTTTCGTTTTCGAGATATTTATCATCAAAGTTAAAAATCAAATTAACCTCATTTTCACTATATCCCCCTTCTTTTTGTACATAAGTCTTGATTTTTACACAGCATATAATATTTTATAAACACCCTTTAAAACCTTGTATTTTTATTTATTTTACACCTTTTTCCATTAAATTGCTCATTGAAACCCCCAAATTTTTTA
>JAHBCN010006297.1:0-49745 GCA_019359885.1 Listronotus oregonensis | reverse complement strand
AATCAAATAATGCCAAACAATGCGAAATACACTAAAATACACTAAACACGAAAGGAAAAGACGGCGTCAATTGACGAAGTACGGAACTGGCCGGCGACGAATTCGTAAATAAAATCGGTCTGCCGGTCCGTTCTGCGCATGATCTGGGCCCCCTTTAAAGAGATGACTAGAGCACCGGCGCACGGACACTTTTTTTCGCCCATAAAACCCTCACTTTTGAACCGCGCATCTGATACCCTTTACCGGTCCATATTGAGGCCCAGTGGCAATAACTCGGGGTTAATTAAGATATCAATATGCGGTTTTCCCCAAATTTTTTTTACCTTTTGATGCTTTTTTTTAAAGGGAGCTTTTTAATATTAATACCATTGTTTTTAAATTTTGGGGAAAAAGTTAAAAAATTTATAACTTTGACACAAATCAGTCTCGGGGGATAAAAAAAAAAAAAGTAAATTAATTATACCAATATTTTATTTTTAAGCCCTGGAAAAAGCTCTTTCAAACGAAACCTAGTTTTTATTAAAATCGGTTAAGCCGAAACAAAGTTATTAAATTTTTTTCAAATGTACATTCGCCCTCCCCCCTTTATTTTGACAGGTTTGAAAAAAAAATCCGTGTTTTTAATTCTGTTTTTAGTTTTACGCCCTCTAGGGGCAGAATTAGAAACTTGAAATTAATTTTCCAGCTTTTTTTCTCGAGGCCGTTTTTAAATATAAATTTTTTTTTTCCGAGCTATGCAATAAAGGAAATATATTATCAATAATATAATTATTGAACCACCAGGTATATTACCTTTTTTTAAAAAGGATAAAATCCCAAAGGGT
Organism: Listronotus oregonensis; assembly: GCA_019359885.1. Classification (NCBI taxonomy): domain Eukaryota; kingdom Metazoa; phylum Arthropoda; class Insecta; order Coleoptera; family Curculionidae; genus Listronotus; species Listronotus oregonensis. The sequence goes on along the minus strand of JAHBCN010006297.1, from coordinate 48,921 downwards.
AAGACTTTTTAAATTAATATAAAAGGGAAAAAGGGTAAAATTTTCCCAGAGCTGCATTTTCAAAAAAATGTCACTTTATGTTACTGTAAAGTTCTGTCTGGTTAAATAAAAATAAGGAAAATTTTCTTCTGTTACCAATTTAATATGTAGTATTAATAAAAGCCAAAATTTTTTTAAAACCTGTAAGACGATGCAACGTGGGCTGGCATTTATTAACTTTGTAAAGGGCATAACCTGTTTTTTTATCATGGTTAATTAAAGCCTAAAAATTTCACGCTAACAAAGATAGATACATCTTTGAATTTTTAAAAGTTTAAAGGTTGGCGACATGAATAAAAAGTACTTAATTTATAGTCAATATTTAAAAAGGTTTGTTATGAGTCCATTCGCGCCGCGAAAATTGGATCCAATTTGGGGTTGGGCATAATGTTTTCTCCAAAACGGTATAAGTTATCGATAATTTTTAAAAACTATAAGAAAGCCAACACTTAAATCTAGGCTTTTTCCCGTAATAGTTTTTTAAATTTGGATTTCGATTTTAAAAAGGGTTTTTCAATAAGAGGTGTTATTTTTAATAACTTATTTCCCGGTAATGTAATTTTAAAGCTGTCTTTTTTCACTTTGACAAGTAAAATTAGGCCGAATAAGAATGGAAAGATACACGCTTCAACAACGCATTGAAATTATTAAACTCACTATAAAAATGGTGAAAATTTGGCAGAGACGGTTCGTATAACTCGAACTTTTTTGGGCACGTGAAGCTTTGTGGACCCAATATAGAAATTAGTGGAAAAATTCGAGCTGTTGGGACAAGTTAGTGATGTAAGAATAAAACGCGTGCACGTCGCTCAAGAACAGAAAGGGAAAAAAAAAACCCCAAGTTTTTCCTTTCCCTTCGTCGTTCGGGAAATTAGAATTCCACAAACGTCATTACACCGTATTTTGCATAAAGATTTGGGTCTTAAGGCCTATAAAGTTGAGTTAACAAAGAACTCAAGCCGGCCGATCATCAACAACGCCTGTCTTTGCTGATTGGGTCCTTTGAAAGCATAAAAATGATCCGAATTCCATCTAAAAATCATCTTAAGTGATGAGGCTCATTTCCACCTCGGTGGTTCGCCCAAAAAAGCAAAATTGTCGCATCTGGGGCTCGGAAAACCCAAGAGTTATTGTTGAAAGCCTTTTATCCTCAACGGTGACTGTTTGGTGCGGTTTATGGTCCGGCGGGGTCATTGGACCTTACTTTTTCGAAAATGAGGCTGGAGCAACAGTTACGGTGAATGGATTGCGCTATCGAGAGATGATTATGATTTTTTATGGCCGGAATTGGATGGTATTGATGTGTACAACGTTTACTTTTAACAAGACGGCGCTACGTGCCACACAAGCTACGAAACCATTGATCTTTTACGGGAAAAGTTTCCGGATCGTGTTATCTCTCGAAGAGGTAATCACAATTGGCCACCGAGATCTTGTGATTTAACACCTTGCGCCTCCTTCCTTTGGGGCCACGTGAAAGAGAAGGTCTACGCCAACAGCCCAGCGTCGATTCAAGACCTCAAAGATGGAATTCGTAAAGCTATCGAGGACATAGGGCAGCCACTTTGCGATTTGGTTATGGAAAATGTTATGAAAAGAATATGTTCCTGTAGGCGTGCTCATGGTGGTCATTTGGCTGATGTTATTTTTCATTATTAACAGCATACCTTCCTCTTTATAATGTAATAAATATCCGATCATTTATCTTAAAAAAATGGCATTTTTATTTGAATACCAAAATAACACCTATTATTGGAAAACCCTTCATTTCCCTGAGTGAAAGTCACCCTAAAATCGGTTATGTTTAGATACTATTTTTTCTTAACTTGACTCATATTTCAAAAATATGTTACAGCAGAGGCATAGATTATTTCCTTACCTTCAAAATGGTGTATAATTTATGTCATTTAAGTGAAAAATGGTTACCGAAAAACGTTATCTTCTGTAGGCTTGCAATCGGAAACAACATCGCATCGATACACTAAATTTGGAAGAACCTAAATAAAATATAATATTTTTAATGCGGATATACGAAAATTATGGTAGTGGAAGTTTGTTAGTCTCCGCCCACCGTCTCCGCGTCCTTTCGCCCGACCCGTAAGGTGTAGCGTAAATGCACTTTTAAGAACGTTGTCCAAAGTTCTTATCAATACAGGGCGTAAAATGGAGGGTCTTGATTGTCACTGCTATTCCATCCCTGCAGCTGAGAGTAATTCACAACAAACACTTTCTTTGATAGTAATGTAAAGAGCCTTACATGGTTTACATCTTAAAAAAATATAATTGGTATGTGCCTGATAGTTTAATGTCTAAAAAACTTGATTTAATTGGAACTCTATCTTCGAAGAGGAGGCCAATACGAAAAAAGTTTATATGAACTATTTTTACGTGTTTTTTTTATCCGCGAGATTTCTGATACTTTCCCGGACACCCTGTAAATGTTGACATATTTATTTATTTATTTAGCGTATGGCTACATCACAGGCAAGCCATAAATACAATAACAAATACAAAAAGTAGATAAAATACATTACAAACAATCAAAGTAGGTACACTATATTCTACAAACAAACATCGAGGGTACAAATATATTCAATTGACTGTTTTGTCACAACTAAAAAATCAGCTGGGTTGCCCCTGTAGGATCCAAGGAAGTTTAAAGGTGTATGGAAGCCCAATACTGTAGAACAAAATTGTCCAGGCGTGCGGGGCAGCGGGAATCGGGGGATTGGCCCCGCGGAGTTTGCGCAATGAATAGTAGGTCAGAGCCGGACTTCCATAATTCTTTGTTACTATCTATAAAGTTGACATCATCAAATGTCAAATTCAAGCATTCACTGTTTTTTTATTTTTTGCACAAAATTGTTGGTTATTAAACGATACTACCATAGAATATTTAAAATTATTGTGTAATATTGGATTTTATATTATCTGATATAATATGGAAAGAATAGATGGCGCCACTTTACATTCTATTTAAATGGTCAATATTTTGGGGAGTTTGTATTTTTACCAAAAATCTTTGTAAATAAATAAAAACACGATTTTTAAAAAATAAATTTCAAACATTGTATGATAATTTCATGTACTTATCACCAATTTTGTGATAAAAGAAGGGCAAGATAGTGTAAATGAGTTTAATCTAATCCTAAGATTGTGGTTGTACATTAAAAAGTGAAAATTTTTATAACTGCTTTTAGGGCATATACTTTTCACTAATAACAAACATTCATGAGGCAGAATAACAGGGGTTAAAAATGTTTAGTAACCTTTGGTACCTAAGTATCCATTGTAACAGTATCCGTTAAATATTATGTGTCTACAATATGTCGAGCTTAAAAAGTCGATAATGTAAGTTTAAGAAACCAAAAATCTAATTTTCTTTTAAACAAAATACAGAAAAAGCAAAAAGGAACTTTAACATAAAATTGTACTTTCTTTTATTCAATTAGAGGGACCTGTATATATTAAAATTACTGGTCTGCCCAGTAATTAATAATTTTGATCCTTTAAAAGAAAGACTAAATTATTAAATGAAATAAAAGTACCTAAATGTAAACCTCATTTCTTTTTAATAATCCACAGAAATACACAAACATTGTGGAAATCATCTAAAAGATAGTTAAGATTGCCTTACTTTTCTCACTGCTATTTCCTATGAAATTTTTGTTTTCTATAATTCATAATTGATATATTATTATTTATTCGGTTACCTAAGGTTACGTCTCATAAGAAGCACCTAATTTAAATATAAGAAATACTTACCTAAAGTAAAAAATGCCGGGTATGTTACCCTTAGATTTGCAAGATGAAACCATACAACCTCTAGTCATTTTGTTACGATATTATAAGTAACAAACAATAAACACAAAATTATTGTCACAATTTAATAAACACTAATCACTAAAATAAGAAGGTTTTTATCAATCCAAAAAACTTCTGCAACCACAAAATATAATCACACAAAGCAAAACAATCGAAACTAATACGGCTCTCATAAAAGTATCATGTGTTGCCTAACTACACACTGATTTATCAGTGTGTAAGTAGACAACACATTAAATTATTTCGTGGAATTTCGTTATTGCGCAAAATCGGCGGGACCAACTCTGACAATTATTTTCATACTGGGGTGGACATTTTCTGATCGAATGGGCCATAGCATTGGGCTTTCATACACCTTTAAACTTCCTTGGTAGGATCTAATCGGGCATTCCTCCACCAGGTGTTCAATAGTTTGTCCTTTCGCACCACAGTCGCAATTTGGAGAGGGTATTTTTCCCCACCTGAAAAGGGAATCGGAGTATCTGCCACAGTTCGTTCTTATTCTGTTAAGAGTTGACCAGACTCGTCTTGGTTGGTCGAAACCCTCTGGCCTGCGTGTAACGCATGGCATGCCCCGCATGCGCCCATGCATTATTTTCCCAGTTCTCTTTCCAGCGTTCAGTAATGTTAAAGTTTTTTTCGACAAGCATTTTTGCAGTTTTTAGGGGGGGTTTTCTTGAGCGAAGCCTATTTACATCTCCATCGTCAATTCCAACGTGGGAGCGTAGAACGGGATCAGCGTTAATTTTTCTATACTCTCTGACAAGAGCATGTTCTCGACGGATGGATGGAGGGGCTATGTGGCTCAGTGCGGGCAGCCAGTAGGTGGGCGTGGTCTTTATTGTGCCTGATATAGTACGCATAGCTTGGTTGAGTTGCACATCAACACGGTTTGTATGCGAGCTGTTGATCCACATCGGTGCACAGTATTCCGCGATTGGGTACACTAGACCTAATGCTGTCGATCTAAGTGTGGACGCTGTGGAACCCCATGTGGTGCCGCACAGCTTTTGTAGGATGTTATTTCGAGTTCTGAGTTTTGCAGCTGTCTTCATAAGATGTTCTTTGAAGCTTAGTGTTCTATCGAGTGTGACACAAAAATATTTAGGCTACTTATTGTGGCTGAGGACTCCATCCTCAAAGTAGATTTTAAGTTGGTAGTTGGCCATCTTGTTGTTTAGGTGAAAGCACGATACATCCATCTTGACGGCATTGGGTTGCAATCTCCAGTTACGGAAATATCTCCCAAGGGCATCCAGGTCATTTGTTAGAATTTGCTCGGTAGTCTCTAAGTCTTTATGGTTGGTAGCAAGTGCCCAGTCATCAGCGTATCCAAACTTCTTTGATGTAGTTTTGGGCAATCATCAATCAATCAGTTTTGGGCATATCTGCTATGTAGAGAATGAAGAGCAGGGAAGCCAGCACCGATCCTTGTGGAAGGCCATTGTTCAGTTTCATTTGGGTATTGGTCTTTTCGCCCATGATGACTTGAAAGCATCTGTTGGATAGCATGGCATTGATAACATCGGTAATCTTTCTGCATGGGATAACTCGCATTAGTTTATATATTACTCCTTGTCGCCATACAGTGTCGTATGCAGCTGATAAGTCTATGAAAGCCGTAGATGTTTTTAGTTGTTTTTGAAAGCCTGTTTCCACGTAGTTGCTCAGTGCGAGTACTTGGTCTGTGCAGCTGCGGTCCGGGCGGAATCCAGCTTGTTCCACAGGTATATGTTGGAGTAACACAATCCTATTATATAGCAGTCTTTCAAAAAGTTTGTAAATCATGCTTAAAAGTGCAAATGGACGGTATTTTTTTGGTGTATCATTAGCTTTTCCTGGTTTTAGAATGGCGACGACTTTTGCTGTCTTGAGTTGATGGGGGACATTTCCAGTATGGAGAATATCCGAGAAAAATTCTGCAAGCCATTGCCTGGTAAATCTACCGCTATGCTTTAGAAATTCAGGATGAATGCCATCAAAGCCAGGGGCTTTTCCTGTTTTCATTTCATGTAGGGCATTCGTGATTTCTTCGCTGTTAAAGGGATTGGAGTAATCTGTTTTAAGTGCACAGGTGGATTTAAGAGCCTTAAGATCTTTTTTAACTTTAATTATGTGTAAGCGATTTTGGGACGCTCTTGAGGTAGATACTATGTGGGACGCCACTTGGTTTGGGGTTACTGCTGACATAAAGAACTTGCTACAAGCTTCACTTATCATTGCTTTAAAGATTTTAGGCCATTTAAATGAAAAAGAAAGTAAATAATTACGAGTGTAAGCAAACATTCCAAGCAAAGGCTTAGAGCAAAAGGTCGTAGTACGACCATTTACTCCAACGAAATTTGTCTAAATAATGATTTGCTTACTCTCCAAAAATTTGCTTGAACAAGAGTGAGCATACGCTTTGCGCGTGTTTTAAATTTGTGAAGATATTCATAAATGAGTGTGAGCTTCAGTTGATTATAGCAGCAGTAATTTGTAGTGATGGGTATAATCGCATTATTTTAAGAATCGAATTATTGCAATATAAATTATTACTAAAATCGGCTTTATATAGTTATTTTTTTTTTAAATCATTTTAAATTCCTGATTAGATCCATAATTGGATATATGCGTCGTGCCATATGAATTCCGATTCCGATTATAATTTAATACATTTTTGCGCCTTGCTTTAATTATTATAATTTGTATAGTTTCTTTTATTCGTTGTCGTGAAACGTAAAACGGAAAACGACGAAAACGTAAAAAAAAGAGTGATAAGATAATGCTGATGCTGAGTCCACAGTTCACACAGCGGGCATTTCGATTAACATGATTATTTATTATTTTAGATTTTAGTGACATGAATGATTTAATGATCTTTTATCTTTTCTTTTTGAAAAATCTCGCCATTGTCGCGACGCGTCATCGATTCTGTGGAATCAGGTTATTTTTCGTAATTCAAATTAAATCTGAATAATCGAATGATAGCGATTATTTCAATAATCGAATTATAAATTATTTTGAATTCGAACTATCCCATCACTAATAAAAACTCTAAATTTTAAGAATATGGGATACCACGCTCCAGCTCTTAGATTGCCTTAGTTGCCTTATTTTAAAAAAGGTTTTGTTTTTGGCCTGAATCCTCCTAAAATATTTTAATTTTATTTAGTAGAGTTATGAATGTTCAATATGTTCATGGTACACCTAAGTTTGTATTTATTTCTAAATCATTCTGCCTATTTCTGAAACATTATTGTTTTCACTTTTAAAGATGTGAACGGTTACAGTACAAATAAATGTACTAATTCCCCATCAAATTGTGTAATTTATTTTTGAAAATTATGCACAATTTTTAGAATTTCTCCACCCAATCTATTACCCATTTTTTATGCAAGGTCGGGTAAAAAAAGTACACAGATTGTGCATAATAAATCTCCAAAATAGATTACACAGTTTAATAGGGAATAAGTACACATTTTGTTACTTAAATTATTTACACATTTTAAAGAGTATAGGCTTATACACTGTGTCTCTAATTTTAGTTTATCTACTAAAAGAAAAATATATACACCTAATTACAGTACTTAAAAAACTACCAAAAGAACGTAGCAATATAGTAATGGAAAAAATACTTTATATCCGAAAAAACTATTTGGAATTGGATGACTTAGTGGAAGAGTTTAATGATTTAAATGGACACCAGTTGCTACTGATATTTGCTTTTTCGTCATTGCAGTTAATCAATACTACAATTTTCTTGCTATGGTTGCCTAAAGATAATGTGATTTTCTCACATGAAGGGTCCACTTTCTTCGCTCATTTTAGTCCCATTTTTCTTACCATTGTAAGTAAATATTGTTTTTATTGAAAAGGTTTTCCCAGCAAACGCTGTTTGTCGGCAATGTACATTTTTTATATTGGCAATGATGGTAAAGCATTGGCAATTGGTGCTAATATTATGCCAACATCTCATACGCATTATAAAGTCAATCCTAAATAAACACGTAACGGCGAACCAATTCTGAATAAATAAAATATACCTTCTTGTTACAGGCAAATAAATATTGAATTTTTAAAATTGTATAGAATAGAATAAAATAGATTTATTGCGTGTTGTACAATTTACAAGTTTGTTTACACATGTCAACTTAAATTTTAAATATGTTACCTTTAAGTTATTTTACAAGAATACCTGTCACAGGTTTTATAACATATTTAATCCCACGTTTTACAAATAACAAAGCCTATTTTTACATACGTTATCTAAATTTAGGTTTAAATGTTACCCCTGAACTAACTTACAAATAAGTATTACAGGTAATATCACTTAATATTTATAATTAAAGTTAAAAATTTTATCAAAGACCAGATTTGACATTCTCATGAGACTCCAAAGACCCGAAATTAAAAAAAGTAATCTTTTATATCATACAAGGTATTTTCTATGAGAAAAGACTTGATAACATTACTGAATCCTCTTTTTTTCATCGTTTTTATTTTGAAAGGTAACAAATTAAAAAATAGTGGCCCATAATAATTTACACCGTATCTGTTATGGATCAACCTTAAAAAATAAGACACGAAAAGTAAATGATATGCTAATAATAACGGTGTCCTAGGCATTTTACATTTTGGTGATCTAATAACAAAGATGTTTTTTGCTAGTTTATTTGAGAGGCATCTAATATGATGCTACCAAGAAAGAGTTTGGTCAAGATAAAAACCCAAGAACTTCGAGGAATTTTGCTTTAGATGGAGCTCTTTGTGACTAAAATACAATAAATTGGTTTTATTCTGGTTTAACTTTAACCCGTGTTCTGTTAGATTATTTTGGTTATCTGCGTTTGCAACCTTTGGTAGAGATCGAACGCTGTTAGAACAACACCGATACGTCACGGTTTTATATCAGTTTGCCATATGAGACCGTGACGTATCGGTGTTGTTTTTACAGCGTTCGATCTCTATAAGTACAACCCTTGCTATCTTTAAAACATCCGGAAATTCACATTTTTCGATACAGTCATTTATAAGGTCAGTCAAAGGATATAATATTTGTTCTCTAATGCTTTTTATTATTTTACTATTTAGTTTATGATAATCTTGACTAGGTTTATTTTTCAATTTTTTATATGTTCCCTAACCTTATTTAAGGAAACTTTTTGAAATTTAAAGATTGAAAGAGTTTGTCCTTTAACTTTATTTGTGGTATTTTTACTTACATTTAAGGTATATATTAAGCTTGCATTTATGTTTTTTTCACATTTACAAAAAAAAAAAAACGGTTTACCATATTTAAATCCAAAATGTCAGAAATTTTCCCTTTATTCTATGGACGCTTTTAATTGATTTCATTCGTGAAATACGTTTTATTTTTTTTATATATTTTTTTGTAAATTATTAAAATATAAATAAATGAATGATGGAAAATGTATAGCCAAAATATTAATTGTTTTTTATCGATTGTCAAAAAACGCCTGAAATTCGAGTGTCTAGACTAGAATACCCCCTTAATGGTAGTTACTCGAATTACAAAGTTATGTAAATAAACTTAATGTTTTCTTTCGTATTTTTAGTTTTCTCCACTATAATCGTTAATTATTAATAAAAAAATCATCAAATCAGGGTCTTTTATAAATAATTTTGTATATTTTACTCGCCAAAAAAATTACTTAATAGTCCATTTTTTCATTTTAGTTTAACCTTTTCTACATGATAGAGTGCTGTAATTCCGTAAGGCTAGCTTCGGAGGAGCTTCTAAGAATTTGCAACGAAATGGAAAAAGAATTTTGTGTTTTCTCTGAACAGTTTCAAGAGTTGAATGCACTTTCTAAACTAATGGACAGACATAGAACCAAAATATCAGCTGCCGAATATTTTGAAGTTAACAGACTAACTATTTTTTATTTTTTGTATAACACATCAACGTATTTTGTCGTTTGTGTGCAATTTTATGGAAAACAGTAAATAAGTTAGAATAAGTAAGGTATTTTAATCAGTTGCAGTAGTCGAAACCAAATAGTAATGTATGAATTTAGGGGTGTGATTTAATTAATTACCAAATTCCTCACTTTTTAGTTATCAGTGGTATGTTCTTAAAATCATAGATCTGTCATCAAATCGTTAAAGCCAAACCATTAAAAAAATTATCTGTAAATAAATGTGAAATCACCCAAAAATGCAATTATTGACCAAACAATGAAATTAAAAATTACCTTACCAGAGCTCACCAAAGCTAACTAGATCTCATTAGAATTAACCTGAACCAACCGAATTAAATAACGGCATTATTTTGGTGACAGGAATCAAAATTCATCTGGTCTGGTGACAGAGCTACTATTTTGGGAACACTATTTTTCAAACATGAAAGCAATTTCTTCGGCATAATTTACGGTGATTAAATATTAATCTGTATTATAAACTGACCCCGCAATTTTCTCTTGCGAAAAATGAGTTTCGGTTAATTTTTTTACTTTGTATACTGATAGTTCTCAACAAGTTGATCCACAGCCAGCTGTATGGCCACGTGTTATCTCAACCCCATTAACTGGACACCCACTTACGATCCCCCCCCGAAGGCCATGCCATATAAAGTTCCTGCTCACGGATTTTAAATAGTTTAAAGCAAATTCTCTCCATGGTAAGGTATATATGTATGTATATATGAACTTATCCGCACACAGATCAATACACTTTGTATATTAAAAACACAACATCAAAAATTTTGCAGAACAATTGGCCAAAAAATCAGTCAAAATTATTCCCAGTGACCTTTGAGGGTGATTTTAGGAGGGTTGGGGTTTTCGGGCTTTGTGTCCGTAAAGACTTTTGATCAGCGTGTTGAGAACTATCACTGTACAAAGCTTGAAAATAATTTGCCGAAACCTACTTTTTATAAGAAAAATCCCCAGTGACTTTAAGGATAATTTTGGGGGGATTGAGGGGGGGATAACAAAATAATTTTAATTTATATGTAATATTTGCAACATGTAACATAAATATAAAGAACATCAAAAACATATTTTGATATTCTTTAAACCTACCGACTGTTTATTGACTCTTTGAAGGCAAGATTAAAGACAGTTTGATTGTTTTAAAAAAATGTTTCCGAGAGGCACGAGAACATAAAGAAATATTGTTTTTTTATGCAAATGGACAGCAGAGTTAGAAACCACCATTATGGCTTGAAAATGTGTAAACATTGTGACCAGTCCGAAAAACATTTTTATTAAACCCTTATAGAGCAGCAGAAAATGTATTTACCTTTTCGCAAAAAACGGTTTATTTTCTATTTAAAAGGAATTTGCGCGTGTAAGTGGGACAACGTTTTAGGAACGAATTTTTGTTGAGCCGCAAATACGAAAACAAAAATTTGAAAACTACACTATTCGGAAAAAAAAAAAAAGCATGAACTGCCATCACAGTATGTTAAAGTCTATCCGAAGTCAGTTGGGACAGCAAAAAACAAAAGCTGGGATATGGGCATTAGAAACGAGATGCCGCCTGAACCATGAGCGGCGCAGGAAATTTAAATATGTTTTAGCATAATTTAAAGAATATACAATATATAGGTTGGGTCACTTGCAAAAAACCTTTGATGTTTTGGCTTCTAAGAAAACCCCGGGGTTCCGCCGATCGCGAACGGACAAAATATTTTCAGGGGATATTTTGTAAACGATACCAATTTTTCAAGTCTAATCGGGTATCAGGGAAGGCAGAAAATGATTTTTTATTATTTAATGGATATAACGATAATATTAGCATAATGTTGATAATGTTTTTTATGGTCACCAAAATCACTGTATATAAATATTTTTTTACCTATTAATTAATAATTTTTTATCATTAAAATAAGAAATAAAAATTAATCTATCCATCATGATATAAAGAGAAATAAAAATGTAATTCGCACTTAATTTTTAAAATTTCCCCGGGGAAAAACTTCCGGACTACCCGTGTTCGTTGGGGGTATTTCATACTCCTCTCTTGATTTGTGTGGGGGGTGGGCGCCAAATATTAGGCCCCGCCAAGGCCCCCGCCATACCTAGATACAGCTCTGAGCTAATGTACCAGTAAAGGTTATTCGCAGAAGTAACACCAACAAGATTGAATGACTCTTTGTTCTGCAGAACTTGGCACATGTATAGGTAATTTCACAAGTTTTCAAAGAACAAATGTTAAAATTTACCCTCTTTAGCAGGCACAATGGGTAAACTACAGATGGAAATGCATATGAATAAATGCGACTCCTAAAATGTTTTAAAAATCCTCGTCTTTAAAATGCAAAAAAACTTTAAACGGTTCTGACATTGTTTGGCGTAGATTAGCAACTTTATGAAACCCAGTTAATCCCAAAGAACTTTTCCAAGCTCGACATCTGAATGTGTAATATATTTTTAATAAAAATACCAATAAAATAGTTCAATCCATATGATTTATATTAATACTTTCCCTTTTTTGGTCATCTAAAAACTGATAAATTGCCTTTTTACTTTCACAATTATCCACTGAACAAATATTATTAACCAGACATATCCAACAACTTTTTAGGGACACGGTATACCAAAGCACACAATTTACAGCAAAACGAGTTCTGACGCACTGTGTATCAGTCGGCTTTAAACGGTAGAGTGGTAATGAATATACCAGACAGGGGAAAAAAGTTTTGAGACCGCCTTTTATCCCAAACCCTTATATGTTGTATTTTTTTAAACTAGTTTTTAGTAAACCAATATAATTAGTTAAGTTTATTAATAATTTTATTGACACTTAACTATTAAAAGATCTATGGTTTTGAGAAAAATTGTCACGCTTAACTATCGGAGTTTTCGAGGCTTGAGTCGTTATTTACACTTATCCTATAAATAGATGAACAACTAATTTTTGGTTAATTCACAAATACTATTTACAATATTGTTTTGTGAAGAATCACTCATAAGGCAAAAATAAATATTTAAAATAACTCGTTGAGTTTGAACGTGAGGCTTTGTTTAAAATTTCCGCTTCGTCGACTCTAAATTAACATAATAATCCTCAGTTTCGCTGTCACTAGTATCGAAAGGTCGCCAAAATGCTATATTTTTTTAAACTACTAACCAAAACACTAATCCACTAAAATATTTTACAAAATATATTCACTAGAAATAATTGCTAAAACGGCTAAATACCCCGATGTTACTACCACACTGCGAGGGGAAAAATCAAAAAATATTTTAAAAAAGAATCTGCTTTCAATGTAGAAACGAAAATATCTCAACCAATCAAAATCGGCCACTGACCATTCTCACACTTCTTGGGTTGATCCCGCCCACAATTTATGACAAACTCGTCAAGTCCAAAGTTGATTTACGAGGAGCAATCCAAAAATATTATCCGTATACAGTGGAGCGTTTCAATGTTAAAGCCGGAAATTGGGTAGTAGCCTGTATAACTAAATTCCACGCTGTTCCAACTGACATCGTTTTAAACAATAACAACGTCCTAGGTAACTAGGTCGGCTATGTTCAGGAGGTAAAAAACCTTGGGGTTTAAATCTGGGGTTTTAAGCTAACCTGGAATCCCATATGCAGAATTTATTAAAAGGGCAAAAAAGGGTCTAATGGCTACCAAAAGAGCTTTTTGGGGGAAAAATTGGGGATTTCAGCCACGCATAGTACACTGGTTGTACACTGCTGTGGTAAGACCCATGATAACCTACGGTTAACTATCTGGGGCCCAAAAAAAACAGAGAAAAAAAGAGCTGGAGTTTCCCCAAATCCAGCGACTAGCATGTCTCTGTATAACGGGGGGTATTAGAAGCATCCAACTGCAGCCATGGAAACCCTACTAAGCCTCCCCCTCTTGGTATAATTATTAAGGCGGAGGCGAGGATTGGGGGGGTACAGGCTGAAATGTAACGGCAACGGTGCTCTGGGCCTGCCCTAGGACACCCAGAATAACGAGCAGTATCCAAACCCAAATTTGAGAGGGGGAGTAACAATGCCAAAACGGATAAATACACACAGACCATACAAAACCCAGCTTACCTGGGGCGGTAGTGACGACCCTGGTCAGTCTCAAATTGGTTTGGTATCCCCCTGGATCCAAGACTGACAATGGAGCCGGCGCAGGAATCATGGTATGACCCCCCGGTTCAATGCTTTTTCCCGGGGAAATATCCACTGTTTTCCGGCGGAAATATATGCCATTGAACTTTGTCTGGAAAACTTGGGGGGGGAGATATAAGGGCAGGGACATTACTATCTTCTCTGATAGTCAAGCGGATAAAAGTTTTTGGATCCCAACAAGTCAACTCAAGGTTGGTTTGGAACTGTCTGCAATGCCCCTAAACCGGTAACCACAAAAAGTTACATTTCCCCGGGGGCCCGGACACTGGGGAAACAGGGCAATGAAAAGCAGACCCCCTCCAGGCGAGGCCCGCAGCAACGTTTGGGGTCCTGAACCTGTTTTTGAATACCAAAAGCCTCGGTTCGTGGCCAAATGACTGGGGATTAAACACAACATCAGTCATACTGGAACCACATTCCAAGGAAAATCACAGTAAATCAATGCTGGACTCACCATCGAAAGCATTGACAAGTGAACTACTAAAACTAAAAGGAATCAGAAGAATAGTGACAGGATTAATAACCGGACACTGCACCCTAAGAAAACATATGCACACTCTGGGCACTTGAGAAGAACCCATTTGCAGACTATGTGACGAAGAGGAAGAGACAGCCTTCAATCATATATGAGTGCCCTGCACTTTCATACTGGAGAACAAATCAAAACCTCATGGTGGACACTAACCACCAGGAGGTGGAGAAGAAAAGAACAGTGGGCTACTACACCTGTCTAAGGTGTCAAACCTTTTAAAGGCAATAATTTTATTAAAAATTAAAATACATATTGTTTAATTATACCTTTTGTTTTAAAATCAGATGCGTCAAAATTGTTTAAAATCCAAATATCTCGAAAACGGTTGTTTATATCAACTTTTAACAAGCATACCTTTTGGACGTTAAAATGACAAAACAATTATTTAATTTATTTAAAAATGTAATACAGGGCCGTACCAAAAACTTGTGATTGTTCAGAATAGTAAAAAGACGTGTAGGTGGCGCCCCCTACAAGTAAGAGCCGTAGTAAGATTAGATTTGAATCCGCCATACCAAAAAAACCCCGGATACCAATTTTTACTTTAATATTTAAATTATCATAGATTTTATTTAAAAAATAAAATATAAAATAAAAATTTTAACACCCTGTATTTTCAAACAGGCCTTGCAGGGCCCATATTTGTAGAAACTTTATGTTTATTTTTGGACCCTGACTCGTACCTGATATTGACACTCTCATAAATCACCCTGTATATATATATATATATATATATATATATATATATATATATATATATATATATATATATATATATATATATATATATATATATATATATATATATATATATACAGGGATCTCTGGCTACCACCTCCCCGTCTTATGTAGCTCATTTATTATTCACTGTAAGGTTTCCATATTTTGCAGACGTTACCTACGGTGCATTTCAAGAAAAATAATTTTGGACCCTTACAGGGTGTCGCAAAAAGTGTGACGTCACGATGGTGCATTTTTTTAAATGGAACACTGTGTATTTTTATATGTTTAGGTATCTCTTGTAGTCCAACTATCTTCCTCTAAATTACATCAGCGTCAGTTCAAGTGGGCTCAGAGAAAAAAATAAAATATAAAAAAAACTGTTTTGCACCATTGTATTTAAAATTGAATAAAAATACCCATAGGGCTTAGTTAACAGAATTAAACAAGAGACTTATTACAGTAAGGGGTTATATCAGTCGCTTATGTCATGTTTGATTAGTTCGAACTGTACGGGGTGAAATCCCAAAATTTGCGTTGTCTAAACTCTTCTGAGATTGATGTACTTTTCAGTACTTCATATTTAAATACGACTCTAGCATATTTTGAGTCGTTAGATCTAGAACTAAAAAACAAACATTTTCTAATTATAACCCTATCAGAATTCTGACACATTAAAAGTTATTCGTTGAAAACTCATTTTCGCATCTATTTTAATAGCAATAACATTGAATAAAAATGATAGGTGGCTATGAAAAACAATTTATTAAACGATGGGTTTATTTAACTTACAAAATCTTAGTCTGACATATTATAAAAATTCGAGTAAATAATTATTATTTATTAATTGAAATAAAATTAATTTGGCTTAACGCATTAAATAAACCGAATTTTAATTTTAATACTTTCGGCTAACATTTATGTAACTTCAACCAATTTCTAGGTAATAATTAACGTTATTAGGAAACTCTAATATCAATAAATTGTTTTTCATAGCTACCTATGATTTTTATTCAATGGTATTACTATTAAAATACATGCAAAAATAAGTTCAAACGAATAACTTCTAATATGTTGATTTCGAGAGGTTATAATTAGAAAAATGTTTGTTTTTAATTCTACATCTAACGACCTATAAAGAAGACTCGTGTTAAAATAAGAAAAATAGTTAACAAGTTTGAAGTTGACGCAAATTTTGAACAACATGACATAAGCGACTGATATAATCTACCAATATGTTCCTTAATCAAGCCCTATGAACATTTTATTCGTTTTATCAGTAGTGCAAACAATTTTTATATTATACTCTCTAAAGTACTGGTCGATATTGATGTTACAGAAAAATGGTTGACTACAAGAACACAAATATACAAAAAAACACACGGTGTTCATTTAAAACCTCATGTTTGTGCACTTTGCGACACCCTGTATGGCAAGGTGGCCACTCTGAATCACGCCGTAGGTTAAGGTAACGTCTGCAGGCGCACGGTGAATGGTAAGGCACGTAAGCGGGGGTGGCTACGGAACCCCTAATGTATCTTTAACAACAGCAATAATAGTATATATATGTATGTATATATGTATATGTATATATAATAAATAATAACATGTAATATATATATATATATATATATATATATATATATATATATATATATATATATATATATATATATATATATATATATATACCTAGTGCATTACCTGAAGTATTGACATTTCCTCATGAATCACCTTGTATATATGGAAAGCCCGCTTTGAAGCTTGCCCTGTGTAAACTTGTCTTGAACTCAAAGTCATGCTGCGCGAGAATTGATCTCACAGGGCGCAGAAACACTCAGTCGATTTTGAAAAAACAAAAACCATCCCATTTTGTGGATGCTAAGGACTAAAAAATATCATAAAAAAACCAGGTATAGATGCGTAAGAAAGATTCGTAAAATATAATTTCGATTTAAGGTTTATAACATTTCACTTACGAAATTTGGTTGGGATATATTTTTTGTATAATGATATACCCAATTTTATTTGCTAATCGTAATTAAAGGTATTTATTATTTAGTTTTTAAGTGTTTGTGTTAAATGTGTTGTTTTTTACGTTAATAGATCGTAGAAAGGCAAATTGTTATCGTAAATATATCATCTGAAATGGCCATAATTGTGGATCCAAATACAGACCGGTATTCTTTCGTCCAAAATAATGGATATGGAGCTGTTTACGATCAAAGTATGGAGCTTGGATTTGAAACGGCAAGGTAAGTAGCGACTAGGCCGAAAAGTCAAGATTTTTGAAATATAATTTTATTTAGCTTACTAAGTCAACTACGATCTCCCAGAGATATTTGTTTTTTGAAAAGTTCTTAATAGGGTTAGGTACACGCCAAAGGAATCTTTATACAATGGGACTGCTTTGGTCTTGGTCCTCGAGTATAAAGACTGATTGTGCTTAGTCTTACTAATCCCTCTAAAGTTGCAGATCGCCTAAAACAAAAAAACATCCACGTTTTGGTGGCAAATCTGCTATCGTTTTCAAGATAAAAATAATGTATAAAAACTGAAAATTAATATTTCATTAAATATAAAATTGTTACAATTTTTATAAAAATTATAGAGATTTTGAAATCGTCTTTTTTTAAAAACTTTTGACGTAATGTCATAAATGATATTATTCTATTGTGACTGATATATTTATTATTTTTAAAAGTAAAAAAGCTTTCAGTAGGTGAGCTAGTGAACCATCCATTAACCATTTCCCTGAAGCTAGAAACTTAAGAGGTTTATACCTGCTGTTTACAGCTATTTTGTTTTTAAAGAATGGCACCAAAACTAACAGGCAATGGCTTAAAATTTTGGAAATATGTTCCTATTATATCGACAAATGAGGGGAAAGGTATTGAGAAGTACCAATTTAAAAAAAAAAACTTTTGGTTTTTGTTAATTGTAATATTTTATTTTTTAAAATATTTTCCCTCATTGTTTACCATTTTCCCCACCATTTATAAAGATACCAAAATTTTAAATAAACCCCTAGTTTTTGTCAAACTTTTTGAGCTGGATTTGTTGATTTTGAAAAAAAACGAAACCTTTAGATTTTAAAACATCTTGGCAACTCAGCGAAACCCTCATAGGATGTCGACGTGGTGGCGGGTGGCTGGGAAGCGATTTTCATGTCTATTTTTAGCAGATTAAAATAATATTTGTTATTATTAGCGTGTCCTGTTAATTTGATTTTTGCTTTGAAGATGGGACCGGATGACTAAAAATAAAGAAAATGAATTTGATAGAAAACAGTTATGTCTGCAAGTCGGAAAAATAGACGACTTTCTATGAAAAAACGGTAAGAATACGATATTTGTTATGAAAGGTTTATGAATTAGGGTTGCCATAATTTATTAGTGTAATGTCCGGACGATTACACATCAAGGATCCTAGGATAAATAGCAGCGTTGTGAAACGCGTGCACGAAATTTTTCTACATTTTCTAACTGAAATGATTTTGTAGAAATTAGACAAACTAAAAGTAAAACTACTTACTGAACAGAATACAGGCAACGCGCTGCGACTGGCTGCTGCGGCAAATATTACAAAATCCGGACGCATTTACGAGTCCTGACAAAAGTCCGGACATGATTAATGATCGGACGTACAGCAATACATTTATAATATGATTTGTCGACTACTATGAATACTATAAGTAAAATGCAAAAATTGGTACGCAGGGAAACAAAATGAAGTCAACAAAGTCTAACCATAGTTTAGTATATGCAAGACATTAAAGGTAAAATGGTTATTTTTGTATCTAGGGTGCGAAATACAACTTTGGTGATACATTGATTATTCCACCAATCATTAAGCGTGCGATGTATTTCGAGCCGGGCAACGCCGGGTTTTGCATGTGATTATATAAGTCTATTTTTCTGTTAAATTCTATTACATGGTATTATTACTATAATTTGTCTTATTTTTTTATAGTGCACACTTTTCTTGAGAAGTTTATTTATATTATATTATTACATTGATATTAATTTATAATAATTAATTTGAATCTTTTTATAAATGTACTGTTTTGGTTATGAAATTTTCTGTTATTTTATTACATGGTATTATTTTATAATTTGTTTAACTCTTTTTATAATTAAACTTTTTAAGTTTACTGTTATATTAATACGTTATAATTTGTTTCAAATTTTCTATAATAGTACTTTTAAGTACGTGATGGAAAGGAAACAAATTACACAAACATAAAATGTCAATGTCAAATATGAAAATAGAGCTTACGTTAAACTATACCTGGATCGTTAAAATTTCTCAACCAGTGACTCATTTTAATACGGCTACCCAACCGACGAAGCGGCTGAATAAAAATCAACACTAGTAAATTATTTTTGACCTATGATATACTTTTCCGCTCAAATAACGGTGAGACCAGCCAGTTATCGCCACGTTGTCATAATTCGCAAGAATAAATCACCAGCCAGCCATCGCACTTAAAATAGCACGCCAATGTGTATTGAAATCATTGTTATCAAGGAAGACAATAAGTGGCAACACATTCCTCGCACTTAGTTTAACGGAAGCTCTCTAAGCGTATCGAACCAGGGGTTTTGCCGTGCTGTTTCGATGATTTTATTGAATTATTTATTGATTATGGATAGATTTTTGTAAGTTTGCATTCAATTGCTATTCAGGGTATTTTCTAAATATTATAAATTTCTAATAATTGTGGTATATAGATATTGTTTTGTGCCAATTTTATAATAGTTTATCTTATTTAGTGCATATAATTGTATATAAAGATTTAGTGTTGTTAAGTGCTTTTTAATTCTGTAAACTATGAATATTAACCAACCTTTAACTAGTTATCCGCCTATAAAAAAACTCGATTAACGTTAAAGAACGAATTATGGTTAAAAAATGTTTACCATGGGATTCAGGAACAATCCAGGAAACTAGCCACTTTGGATCTCACTGAGATATGTGCAACTTTAACAAGTTAATTCGCTGTACGGTAATGCAGAGTTTTTAAAAAAGGAGCAAAAAAAATCAATATTAGTAATTATGCGGATGCACAGAATACAGTTTTTTATTATTTTTTTACTTTTTACTTTTCGATTGTTAAACATGAATCAGAGGCTGTTTTTTGGCTGCCTCTTATAGTATTTAAAAAATAATAATAATTGAATTGTTGAATTCCATTTGTATATTCCTTTAAATTCACTGTCATTTGCACGAAAACATATTTAAAAACTCATACTATGTTAATATTAAAAAAAAACACTTAAAAAGTAAGGAAAAAACCTTAATTTTCAATAAAAAGTAGGTAAAACGTTTACGTCCAAATTCAACTCAGGGAATTCTAAAATGTTGACCTGTTACCAGGTTGTAATAGTTTTTCTTTATGACATTTTATAAGGTATGCGAACCTTGCTTCGCTCGACCCACAATGTTTGATCAAAAATATTATCGATATGGAAATCCTAAATATAGGAACACAAGACCCGAAATACTTATTGGATTCTACAAGCTGAAGTGATCTCAGAGCTTTCGTGTTCGCTTATATAGTGGATGTTTTTGATGAAGCAATGCGCGTGTGAATATCGTATTTAATATTGAGATTGCAAGATCGGTGGTAAATTAGCGAAGTCGGTGTAACTTGGATTGTCCATCGTTCTTTTACCTTTTACATCTTTTTGCTGCCATTATGTTAAGACTTTAATTTTTTTCATGTAGCAAAATAAAATCAGAGAAGGTAAATTAAAATAAAAAATGCATTTTTTTGGAAAAACGTTGAAAAATCGCCAAAAAACTCAAATTTGTGTTCTATGACCTCAAAATAGGAGGTGTGCACAATTAAGCAAAAAAAATACATTTTCATTAATCAGATAATACCAAAATAATACAGGCTTGTTACTAATTTAAAGGGTTGATGAAAATGTGAATATACAACTTTGCTTGTAAAATATTTTCATGTTTTGACGAAATTTTATCATTTATTTTCTAAAATGCATACGCCACTGGAATTGATTCCCCCTGACCCCACACAACCGGGCGCTCCGCAAACGATGCGTCATTGACAGAAATTTTTGGTTTTGAAGTATAGGTAAGTTTTCTCAATGGGCTAAAAATGTCTTAAACTCGAACAGAAAAGACCTTATTGAATTACAAAATATGGTTGGTCACGACTTTCAAATGAAAAGCTTGACAGAATCGTGCCAAAATATAGGAGCATACTGTCTGAAATATGAGCTTTTAAATGATGTATCGTAAGTCGTATGTACATTTTTCAACTGTCAGTAAAAAAATAGATATTTAATAAGGTTCTAAAGTAGGAATAAATAATTAAATTGACAAAACTTAAAAACCAATTAAAAAAAACCTTTTTGTTACACACATGCTTGTTATTTATTAAAACAAATTAAAAAAATTAAATTATTTCTTATAAAAACCTATATGTAAAAAAAATACCTAAGCGAACCTGGTCAAGAAATAATCGTCTGTTGCGGTTAGCGCGCGACCGTACATTGTTGCCAGTGGTCACCGGTCTACCATTCAGTTATTACCGTCGACTTTGATTTGAACCCGATCAGCTGATGATGGTCCTCTACAAATATTATTTTACTATCGGTCAAATATGAAAGTACCGTTCACAACTGAGCATCCCCGGTTACTTCATCATCCCTTAAAATTTTGAAAATGTTAAAAATATTTTTTTTACCTGCTTCCACAAAGCCAAAATTTTGACATGATGTAATTTACATATGTGCCCTTGTTGCATAGAGTTAACTTTTCCTTGAAGACGGATACAATGCCAGATTTACTTAAGATATCGACAGTGATTCCTATACCTAAAGTAACTAAGTCAAATGAAGACCTCTGACTTAAGACCAATTAATTCTATACCATCTATCAAAAGGTAATAGAAAAAACAGTTCACGAACAACCGTTGCAATTCATAAACCAGAACTCCATAATTACGGGTGTACAATCTGGATTTCGTTCAGAATTTGGATGCAAAACCTTGCAATTTTGGTGCGTGCTGGAGGACTGAAAATTAAATCTTGATAAAATTTGAGTGGAGCAGTATTTCTTGATTTAAGGCGGGCGTTTAGAGACAGATCAATGAGAGGCGTTTCATTAAGAAACTGGCATGTATAGGTTTAAAGGGAACGTTTTGCAAATTGTTCAGAACTATTTAAAGAACAGAAAACAAAACTTAAAAATAAATAATGTTGCTACTGATGATTTATCAGTAGACTTTGGCGTGCCGCAGAGAAGTATACTTGGACCTTTACTTTTCATCATATTTATTAATGATATTGTTTCATGTATGGAAAACTGTTCTGCTCACCTGTTGTCTGACGATATACTTTGTTATTTCGCATCTGCTAACTTACTTGATATTGTGAGTGTTGAATGAAACTTTGGAAAACGTTTACAGATGGTGCAATACAAATGATTTAAAAATAAATGTAAATAAAACTAAATATATGATTTTGGGTAAGGAAGCCTATTTCAGACATTTTTGCAACCTAAATGTTGACATCAAGGTGGGTAACGATTCCATTGAAAGAATTGAAAATTTTAAATATTTAGGTGTTTTAATAGATAGGAATTTAAAGTTTAAAAATCATGCAGATCTGTATTTACATTGGGATCATAGCATTTTAAAGTGAATTATTTGATCCGCTTTATACCTGCATGTCTGACAAGGTGGACACGAAATATTATATTTAACACGATCATGCCACTCCCACATTTTATCTTGCTCCATGATTCTGAGCATATATTAAATCAAAGATGATTTATATATAAAATTGCAAAATAGGATATGAAAATCATTCTTAAAAATCTAGATTAGTTTAAACAAGATCTATTGAGACAAATTACAGTGGTTACCAGTAAAGGTACTGTTCAGCATAATACTTTGAATTTTTATACACAAAATAAACCTAGGACAAGCTCCCCAGTATCTGATGGAACAGGACCAATTACAATTTTAATGTTCGTGGGTATAACACTCGTTTAGTATTTTTATATACCCAAATATTCTCTCAGTTCCGCTCACAAAAACTCACGCGTCTTTTACAGAGGTCTTGATCAGACATAACGGACTTTACAAGGCTAAAATATTCAATCGGTAAAACCGTTTAAAGGCTCTTAAAAGAGGCATTTAATGAACTATTTGTATTTGCTCAATTAGAGGGTAAGTTTTACATCTGCCTTTCTTATTTGTGTTTTAAATTATATGTTTGTTTCTTTGGATTTGGCTGCATCTAATTGTTGTATTACCTTCTTACATGTAAGTGTATTTTACCTAATTTTTAATGTGTTAATAACCAATAATAGCTAATATTATTAATTTTCATTTTTTATATGGATATATTTTTTGTTAATTCATAAATTTAGGTGTATTGTATTATACTTATTTATGTAAAATTAGCCAAGGTGCTAAATAAAGATTTATATACAGTTGTCCGAACTTAGCCATAGGTCTTCTGTTACGACTTATCGTTAATTTAATGAAAATGTTGATTCACATTATGTTAATGATGATAAAGAAACTACTTTCTAAAAATAATTTGACTTACTACAGAGGTGTCCCCAAAAAAAGCTGATGGCACATAATAATTATTTTTTTCAAATGGAATGACCTACTTTTTTAATGGAATTAGTGCACTATCGAATGCTTTGTTTCAACCCTAAAATATTTTTGCTCTAAGTGACATGCGATATAACTACCAGATTTGCCAATAATTTTTTGTAGAAATTAACTCTCTTTCTTAAAGTTTAATTCCTCCGTCATTTTTTATTTAATTTACTGAAAGTTTGTAAAAACTTTAAACTGGGATCACTTCATCTTATAAAGTGCTGGCACATGTGAGTTCATGCATACAGTGGATAAAAATTTATATTTAAATATCAATATTATAATTTTGTTTTACTTCTTTTCAAATGGTGCCTAATATCTAGTAGTATCTATCGTTGAGTATTCATTTACCTTCAAACTGTTTAACATGTAAACCTTTATCTTCCCCAGTTTTTAAATTGCAGTTAAACAAAAAATTAGCCATTTTCCCTTAAAATAAAATTTAAAGGTATTGTGGTGCCAGTTGTTGCTTGATTTTTTTTCGTTTTGTCTTCAATTGAGTAGAACAAGGTGTCCAGTTTTGATGTTTCAGAAGCAAATTAATAGTTGTTTAGCACAATCAACAATAACAAAAAATAATAATTTCTTTAAACAAAATGAAATATATAAATTGAGTTAATATGATTTGATGTTGGTGAATGTTTTGGGAACTGTTTATTGGCTTCACAGGTGTATGCACAAAATACCCAAACAACAGACATCCTGATGAAAGAATGCTACAGTCACTGAAAGTTGAGTCATACTGGAAGCATAGCTTACAAGAAAACCAGATAAAAGGTTCAAATGAAAAATAATTCAATGATCAGCCTTTCAGTTCCGCAAAGATCAAAATTAGCGTAAAGAGTTAATTAAAAATTTAGAATTTAAAAAATCGTCTGTGGGAAAATGCCTTCAACAAGAATGGGTTCAATCCTATCATGTTCAAATGCATCAGAACTAACAAAACTGGTCATGAAAAACAGATGTCCATTTTATTGATGGGCTACAGCAACAGGTAGCAAGAAGCAATTTTTTTAGGCTTGTTTCATTTACAGACAGATGTACATTTCAAATGGTTTTGTAAACAGATAATTTTCTTTTGGTATAAAAAGTCTGGTGCATGTTAGTAATTATCAACACAAACAGGAGTATCAATGTTTGGAGTGGAGTGGTGCATGACTGTGGTTGGTCCGTATTTTTTGAAAATAGTGTAACCGGAGAAGCTTTGTAAATTTCCTAAGAAACGATTTTCCACGCTTAACAGAACATCTTTGACTTTGCAGGCAACAGATGTGGCTTCAACTGGATAGTGCGCCAGCTCACTTCAGCGCAAACGTTCAAGGAACATATCTTAAAGGACAATTTCCAGAGAAAGTGGATTGGAAGGCAAGGTTCGTTATAATACTTCATAGTATTTGGCCTTTGTTATTAAATTTTTTACTTCTAGGCCCCACTGCATGGCCACCCAGATCGCCGGACTTAACCATAATGGATTTTTTGTGTGGGGAACCGTTAAATCTGACGTGTATCGTTTTGAAGCCACAACTAGAGAAAATATGATGGAACGTATACAACAGTCGTTCAGGCTATTACCCTGCTATCTTCAAAAGTTAGATCATCTCTTTCACATAGGTTTAATCTGTGTTTGCAGAAAAATGGTAGACATTTTGAGCGGTTGTTGAGTTAAAGATCTTTTTTCTATTTAAAATTATTAGTTTCTTTTCTTACAAAGTTTGTTAATTTTTGTATCTTAAAATTTTATTTAAAAAAATTCAAAATTAGTTTTCTTAATGTTGAGCAACTTATACTTATTTAAGTAAATGTAAAACTGACACCCACTTTTTATGAAGCCAAAACAAAAAATCATGGCCAATAATCACAATACCTTTTAAAATTTTTTAATTTGAAGGGAAAAACAACTAATTTTGTTTAACTGAAATTTTAAAAAAACTAAAAGGGTTTACATGTTGGTATCATTTTAAAGGTAAATAATACTCTATCGATACATACTACTAGACACAGGACGTTTCATTTAAAAAAATGGCGTAAAACAAAATTGAAAATATTGATATTTAAATATAAATTTTGTACACTCTGTATATGGAAACAAAGTTACCTATAAGATGAAGTGATCCCGTTTAAGCTTTACAAACTTTGGTAAAATTAAATAAAACATTATGGGGGAATTAAACTTTAAGTAAAGTAGTGATTTCAAAAAAAAAATTATTAAAAATTTAGAAACGGCAACGTCGCACTTTAGAGCAAAAATATTTTAGGGTTGAACAAAGCATTCGATAGTGCACTAATTCCTTTAAAAAAAAAAGTGGTATTCATTTGAAAAAAATAATTATTATGAGCCACGTTTTTTGGGACCCCCTGTAAAAAGTCAAATTATTTTTAGAAAGTAGTTTCTTTATCATCATTAACATAACGTGAATCAAAATTTTCATTAAATTAACTATAAAGCTGCAATAGAAGACCGGAGTATTAAATGGACACCCTGTATATAAGGGGTCTGTTGCGTCCGCACTTTCGTCGAGCGCTCTGACTATCATATACTGGTCTGGAAGACCATATGATAAAGTGCTCAATAATAAGTGGGGGGTCCCCTTTTGATGTTTACAAATAATTAATAGTTGTTTAACAATCAACAAAAAAATAGTAATTTTTAAACAAATGAAATACTCTAACAGAGAATTAGTTAATATGATTTACGTTATTGGTGAATGTTTTGAGAACTTATTTGCCCTTTACAGTATATGCACAAAAATACCCCAAAAAACAGACATCCTGATGAAGAATGCTACAGTCACTAAAGAAAAATTCGATCTACTGGAAACATAAAAACGAAAAGCCAGAACAAAAGAGTTTTAAATGGAAAACCAATTGACAATCAGCCTTTCAGTTGTAGAGAATCAGAAATTGGCGTAAGAGGGTTAGTAAAAAAATTTAGAATTTAAAAAAACGTCTTTTGGGGGAAAAAGCCAAAAACCAGTTCCATCCCCATCATGTTCAAATGCATCAGAACTAACTGAAAACGATTATGAAAAACAACATTTTGTCGATGGGCACAGCAACAGGTAGCAAGAAACGAAATTTTTTTAAATTTGTTTTTTTACAGACGAATGTACATTTCCCGGGAAAAGGTTTGTAAACAGGCATAATTTTCATTTTTGACACCAAAAATCCCCAGAAAGTGCATGTTTGGGGAAAAATTTTCCAATGGGGTTCAATGTTTTTGGGGGGGAGTGGTGCATGGCTTTGTGTTGGTTAAAATTTTGAAAATGTGTAACGGGAACTTTCTTAAATTTCAAGAGTTTTTTCCTTTAACCCAAAACCTCCGACTTTGTAAGAGGGAGACCTTTTACTGGATGGTGCCAAACTCCAGCCACGGTGGGAACTCTGGACATTTCAAAAGAAGTGATTGGGGGAAAAAAGGTTCGTTAGCCTTTCAATTATGCCTTTTTATTATTCCCCTTCAGCCTGCACCATTCCCGACTTAAACCCTTTTTTGGTTTTTTTGGGAGGGGTTTAAAACGGACTATCGTTTTTTACCACAACTAAAAAAAAATGATGGTTACCCCCAATCGTTCAAACGTTTTACCATGCTTTAAAAATTAAAATCATCTCCCTTTTTGGTTTTGTGTTTTTCAAAATTTTAGTTTTGAGCAGTTTTGGGGTTTAAAGATCTAATTTATAAAAATTATTAGTTTTTCACAAGGGTTTTTATTTTGTATCCAATTTTATTTAAAAATTTAGTTTTTTTATGTGGACAACTTAATACTTATTTAGTAAATGTCAAAATGACACCCCTTACTCAATTGAAACAAAACCCAAAAAAAACATGGCCAACTAATCACATATTTTCAAATTTTAATTTGAAGGAAAAACAGCTAATTTTTTGTTTAACTGCAATTTAAAAAAAAAATGGGAAAGATAAAAAAGGGTTTAAAGTTGAACATTTTAGGTAAATGAATATATCTAATTTTTTAGATGGGTTTCATTTAAAAAAAGTAAACAAAAAAAATTAATTATTTTAATTTTGTACACTCTATTGGACACAAAGTTACTTATAGAGGGAGTGATCCCATTTTAAAAAATTTTTTTTCAAACTTTCATTTTTATTAATTAAAAAAAATTATGAATTAACTTTAGTAAGTGTGATTCAAAAAAATTATTAAATTGTCCCCAGCTCCATTTAGAGCAATTATTTTTGGGGTTTGGGAAAACATGATAGTGCCAAAATTCATTAAAAAAAAAAAAAAGTATTCAGGAAAAAAAAAATTAGTATTGCCACTTTTTAGATTTTATAGCCCAATTTTTAGAAAGTAGTTTCTTATAAATTTCATAAGGACCCATTTTATTTTCCCTAACTGCAATAGAGACCGGGAGTGTTTAAGGGGCCATACCAAAGATCTGCGTCATTTTTTTCGTCAGGGGCTTTTTAATTATCAAGTTGGAGACTTGCTGTTTTAAATACTTTCAATATTAAAAAAATTTTTTTTTAAAATTTTGGCTTTGTAAGAATTTGTTTAATTGCTTCCGGCGATTTTACTATCGCCCCGGGGATGTAATCAAAGTTGTTAATTTTTTTTCCTACTTTATCTTTTCCCCATTTTTTATTTGAAAATTGGGGTTTAAACATTTTTTTTTTTTTTTAAAACTTGTTTAAGCAACGGAGTTACCGAAAAGGAAGAAATAATTGATGAGTAATTAATTTTAAATTTTTTCCTTTAAAAATGTTCTGTTCTTGGACTCCCTTAAGTGTTAATTTGGGTTTTTGGGTTTTCCCCAATCCTTTAGGGGCCAAGGTAAATTGTATTTTTTAAAATTACCTAATGTTAATCTAAAATCTTTATAGTTATTTTTTTAAAAAAATTATTTATTTTTTAAACACCAAACGTTCCATTTTCTTTGTGTTTATTAAAATTTGCGTAAAAAACAGATCTTTAAATTTTTGGTTCCCTGCTTTAAAATTTTCAATTTTCTTTTTGTGCGTTTTTTAATAATCAAAAAAATTTACATATAAAATTAATAACAATTTCAAGGGTCTTATAAATTAAAATTTTTTATATTTTTTTTTTTACATTGGTTTTTTTTTTTAACAAGAAACTAATAGTGTTTTTTGGTTTAAAAAAGGAGCGAATTTAGCATTCATTTCCGTTGGTTTATTTTATAAACAAGAATATACGGGAAAAATAATTTTAACAGGTTTTTTTAATTTTGTTTAAATTTTATTTTAAAATCTGGAAAAAAGTAAAACAATTTTTGATCCGGGAAAACTATTTAAATTTTACCAAATAAAAATTTCAATCTCTTTTAACCATTTTGGTGGTTTTATTTAAAATTTAAATTTTCTTTTTGGGGGAAAAGTGTAGGGTTTCTGTTTAAAAAATGGGTTTAAAACTATTTAAATCTTCCAAAATTTAAGAAAGAAAGGGCAGTTAGTTTTTCTTTTAAGGTTTAAAAATTTAAAAAAGGGTTTTCCCTTTGGTTGTTAAAAAAAGGTTTTTAAACAAAACATTATGAAAAAAATATATTTATTTATGTATCAACTACAAACTAAAGGTTTCCCTAAATTTCCCAACTTTATTTTACAAAAAATTAGTTTAAAAAATTTTTTATTTAAAAAACTTTTTTGAATAAAAGGGAACCCATGTGTGTCAGGTTTTTATAAAAAGTCAGTTTTATATTAGAAAATTTATTCTTTTGTATTATTTTTTTAGAATTTTTAAAAATTTTTTTGTAATTTTTTATTGTTTTTCGGCAGAAATAAAAAAAATTTTCTTTTTTCCCTTACAATATATGATTGTTTTTGGATTATGTAAATGTGGGGTTTTCCTAAGGATGGTAAAAATGGTTAGTGTATGTTTTCCAAAGTTTTGTTTTCAGGGATAAAAAATTTTTTCCAATTTAAAACACTTAATTAATTTATTTACCTTTTTAATGTCCATCATTTAAAAGGAAAATTTTTTTTTAACTTGGGTTCACATTCTGTTACTAGGGCTTTTCCCTTTTAAATCCGGGTTTGGCCCACGATAGTCTCCCCATAAAGGGAGGTTTGGGGTCAAAAAAGATCCCTAACATCTTTGGTACCCGGGTTAAAACCAGGGGGGTTTTTAAACAAAAAATATATGGCCCCAGAGGCCGGGGGAATTTTTCCTTTTCCCCGGGACACCCCTGGACCAAAACAAGCAAAATTATTTTATTGAGATTTTTTCAGATCGCTGGTTTGAGGTTTTTTCACACATGAACAGGGAAAATATTCTCCCTATTAAGCATAAAAAGGGCCCAAAATCCCGGTGCAATTAAAAAGTCTGGGTTGCAAGGTCCGCTGCCCCTGGGTCAAAATCTGGGATACGAATTTTGGCCCAAACGGGGAAAACAACCAAAGAAAAAAAATCTTACTTTTTGGGCCCCGGATTTCCCGGGACTCATAAAATTCGAAGGCCTTCATAGGCCACCGGGAGGACAGGTGTCCCCTTCAAACCTCTAGAGAAATAAAGGTTTAACCCCAAACATTTGGGGTTTCCAGACCTCGATTAAAATCCCCAAATGCAAAATTCTTTGCGGAAAGGCCTTTTTTGCGCATTTTATGGAGGGGGGATAAATCAAGACCCACATATTGTTGTTTTAACTCCCCACACTTAAGATTCCTAACCCCTCAGGTACTTTTTTCCCGGAGGTGAAGAATCTCTCTCCCACGGATCTTAGATTAGGGTCGGACCTGGGGGAAATATAAGGGTGGAGCACACAATGGACCCGATCGGTCGGGGTTGGAAAGGTTTTATCCCCACCCCTTTAATTCACCTACCACCCTACCTTTATCTGCGGGAAAGGGGTTTTTTAAAATTATTGTTTTTTTTTTTAATTTTTGTTTTAAATTTTTGGGAATTTTTTGTTTTTTTAAAAGGTTTTCTAAACTTTTTTTCCCAATTTTTAATAAATTTTGGTAATCTTTTGGTAAGTTTAGTTTGTTCTCAAAAAATGAAATAATTAATTTATTAATTCTTTTAAAGTTTTTTTTCCCTTTTAATTAAAATATTAGATTTATTTTTTTTGTGTTTTTAAATTTTTTCCTTTAAACATCTAAAAGCAATTAATAAACTAAAACCCCTATTTAAAAAAATCAAATTTATTTTTTTTTATTTTAATTACATTTGTTAATGTGCTTATATTTAATTATTTATTAAATTTTCAAATTTAAAAACCCACTAGTATATAAATTTTTTAAATTTAATACAAAGAAAATTTAAATCAAAATATCTTACACAAGAAATAATGAGATGAATAATAGCACTGTGGTTAACTTATATAAAGAAGAATTACCAAATGCTAAAACACTTGTTTTTTTTAAAAAGGTTTTATGTTTGCAATTACAATTAAAATTTTAACTTATCATGTTAAAATTTATTCTTATAAATTTCCAAGTACCCATAAAATTTTTTGTTTACTATGTTCAAATTTAAACAGGCTATGTTAAAATTTTAATTTCCTACAACTAATTTTAGCTTACTATGTTGGATAAATTTCTACTAAGTAAGTGAAAACTTTAATTATATTTTAATTTTTGTCTTTGGGTTTTTGGTTTTCAAATGCCCAGACGAAATAAAAAAAATTAAAATTTTTGACTTATCAAATCAACCTACCTAAAAATTTTAACATAGTAAGTTTAAATTTCAATGTAGTAGGTTGAAATTTAACATGGTAAATTTGGGAAAATTTTAAAAATAGTAAATTAAAATTTTTCTATTTTTAATTGACCCCCTGGTCTTTAGTAAACAGCCCCTTTTAGTCTGATTTTATTTTTAAAAATTTAAAAAATAAATAAAAGCATTTTTAAAATATTGCTTAAAAGTATATAATAGTAATTTATAATATAATGATAAAAGTACAGTTTTAAGGCACAAGGTGAAAATTTTCAGAACTCGCTTCACTCATTCAGCAACTCCCTGAGTGCCTTAAAACATACTCTGCCCCCAAATATCTTTTAATTTTTTCTACAAACGCAATAATGCAGTTAAAATTTAAAAAATTGGAAGATATACGGCCCGGGGGATGATCCCCGTTGTTAAATTTAGCAATGGACTTACAATTGTTAAAAGTTAACAACGGGTTTAGAATGTTTAACAAAACGGCATTGTCAGTGTTATTCAATGATTTTAGTAGGCAACCTGTCAAAATCTGACATTTTTTAAAAAATTTTAAACCGTTGTTAGCTTTTAAACCATTGCAAGTCCATTGCTAAGTTTTAAAAACGCGAAACATCGGCCGATAGTTTTGGGATCGTATATAAAAAATTTTTGAAGTTGGCATTTTTTAATGAATCCCAACAACCGTTGGTTTATGCTGGTCAGAATGCGGTTTTCTATTCAATCCACTCAACTACGGAGAATGCTAGAACTGTGGAAGGAATTTGTTTTCAAGTTGTTTAAATTGTACAATTAATATAAATGTTAGTAATAAATAAACTTGACGTAACCTTTTGAAATTTGACATTTCACTTTTTTAAAACTAGTGCTTTAAAATGTTCTTTTAAAGGCACTAGTGGTTTAAAGTAACATTTTAGGGCATCTAGAAAGTGTTAAAAATTGAATTTTTACCACGTTTGTAGAAAAAGTCACTTCCCCAATTATAAAATAATGTGCACTGCGTTTTATCAAAATTTGTTTGTTTTTTTTAGCGGAAATTTTTCAATGGGCTTTCTTTTTTCTAAAAGATTATGATATTTCAAGGTAATTGAAGGCTTAAATCCAATTGATGTTTCTGATTTACCAGACAACAGTTCTTTTCTTACTAAAATTAAGATATTTTAAGACTTTTTGGGTGAAAAATTTAGGGCGTTAGTAAAGAAAGCTGAAGTAAGTATGGAAAATTTTAAATTATATTTTGTGGTATATATTATAATGCGATGTACAAAGATTTTCTTTTAAAAAAAGTCAAAATTTTAAAAAGTTCAGGCCCCCAAAGTTGAGACTAAAAAGCTGCCCGGGTTTTGATGCGTTCCACCCTCTTTGATGATCTGAAATAAAAAATCCTGGTTTATTTTAAATTTTGGGATGTAGTTTTCGTTTGACAAAAGCGTTTTGCAAAAAAACATTTATTCCAAAAAGGCGGCTATGTATGCAGACTAATTTTTCTTATTTATAAAACTTTAAGAATTTTAAAAATAGAAAAAAAAAAAAAGAATCTCTTGTCAAACGAAAACTATTTTCCCTAGTCTTTAAAAAATAATAAATTTTTTCAGATCATCAAGGAGGCTGAAATCATGTAAATTATGCAACCAGGGGGCAGCACCCCTTCTCAATAGAAGTACCTCCCCCAGTGAATCAAATGTTTTAACTCTTATACAGGGTGATTCATGGGAAATTTCAATACTTCAGGTACGTAGTCAGGGTCCAAAAATAAACCTAAAAGTTTATACAAATATGCGTCCATGAGGCCTTTTTTCCGAAATACAGGGTGTTAAAGTTTTTAATTAATTTTTCTATTTTTAAATAAAATTATGAAAATTTATATTAGAGTAAAATTTGGTATCCAGGGGTTTTTGGTATGACCAGTTCGAATCTAATCTTAGTATCTTTTATTTATTTTGAACAATCACAACTTTTTTTTACGGTACTTTATCACATTTTTAAATAAATTAAGTTACTGTTTTGCCATCTTTACGTCAAAAAGGTATACTTGTTAAAAGCCGATATAAGCAACCGTTTTCGAGATATTTGGATTTAAAAAAGAATACCCGCATGACACTCATCTGATTTAATTATAGCAAAATTAAAAAAAAAAACAAACAAAATGTATAAATAAACGATATGTATTTAAATTTTCAATGAAATTATTGTTCTTAAATTATATTTAGCAAAACATATAAAAATTTTAACACCTGTATATCGAAACGAAGGGCTTCCCGGACCAATATGTGTATAGACTTTTATGCTTATTTTTGGACCGTGAGTACGTACCTGAATTTTGACATTTCCTCTTGAATCACCCTGTATATGTCTAAAATTTTTTAAAAGATTGTGCTAAAGTCATAAAAAAAGCCATATAAAAAAATTTGACCTGTACTACCCTTGGAATCACTCCTTCTCAACGCCGGTACCTCCGCGGGCTGAAAAATTCAAAATGGATCGATCTCAACTCCCATACCTGTTTTTTAAAAGATCGTCCTAGAGTCCTAAAGAACCCGTAGAAAAATAGTTGGACCGTACTACCTTTGGGAAAACCCCCCCTTTTCAATATTTAAGTACCTCTGCGGCCTAAACAAAAATCAAAATAAATCGATCCGATCAAAATTTAACCGGTACTGCCCTTAGAATCACCCCTTCTCAATACTTAAGTACTTCCCCCGGGCTGAAAAAAATTCTAAATGAATCGATCCCAAATTTATACCAGTCTAAAATTTTTTAGACGATTGTTCTTGAGTCATAAAGAAGCCATATAAAATATTTGGACTGGAACCCCCCTTGGGAAACCCCCCTTTCTCAACACATAAGTACCTTCGCAGCCTCAAAAAATTTAAAAAAAATTGATTCAACTCTTATACCCGTCTAAAATTTTTTGACGATTGTTCTAGAAATCATAAAGAAGTCATATAAAAATAATTGGACCGGTACTGCCCCCCGGGGAAACCCCCCCTTCTCAACACTTAAGTACTTCTGCGGACTGAAAAAAAATCAAAATAATTCGATCCAACTCTCATACCCGTCTGAAATAGTTAGATGATCACCCTAGGGTCATAAAAAAGCCATATAAAAATAGTTGGACCGTCAGTTTTTTTTATTTAAAACTTTGTTTTTGGTTTTTACCTAATGTCGTTGTTAATTTAAATTTCCCAAATTTTACTTAAATTATTATCTGGAACGTTGCGTAAAAACAAACTTTTTGCCAAGACACCCCAAAACCTGTCAACTGTCATCTTAAAAGCTTTTAAAAGTTATTTTAAGAAAAAATATTTCACAAAAAAGGGAACCCCTTTAAATACATGTTTACGGAGACGCCACTAGTAAAGAAACGAAATAACTTTAATAACCCAAATATGAGGTTATATATTGCATTGGCACATAGCAAAATTAAAAATAGTACCTAAAGTACTATTCCCCAATAAGATTGCTTCTTTAAATCCAAGTCCAAATGCAGCGTGATATTTAATATTTCCAAGCTTTATTTTTAGATGTTTAAATACATTTTTAATAAATATAAACCGTTGTATATTAACTTCAAAAAACAATTTAATGTCCGACTGGTTTTTATTTGACAAATAATAATATTATCAGAGTCAGGTAAATACGAAATATTACCCCAAGTTTTTTAAAAAAAAATAACGCCCTAGGGCCTAGTAACAATAAATAAACAATAAATTGTCTTCATTTAACCCCTTTTTTACGAAAAAACAAAAATACTTACACAATATACTACTCATAATAAAAAAAATTTTTTTTAAAGTAAAACGTACAATTTTTAAACTGACCGGAAAATTCCACATTTTTCCCCTACCCCCCCGCAGTTGCTGTGTTACTTGAAGGGTATTCGAAAGTTGCCTCCTCTCGATTTGACCAAATTTGGTATATGGGGGTTTTTTGGGGTCTTTGCACAAATTCTTATTTTTTTAAATAAATTGCCACATAATATTTTAAAACCACCTTTTAAAAACTTGTTTTATATCTATTTCACACCTTTTTCCATTTAATTACAAACCTCCACTTTCACACGTCAGACGTGGCCGCAACCAAATATGTACACTAGGAATCATGGCCGCCTAGCTTAAAAGTAATCGCAATTTAATGGAAAAAGGGGTAAAATAAATAAAAATATAAAAGGTTTTAAAGGGTGTTTATAAAATTTTGTATCCTTATAAAAATCAAAATTTTTCAAGAAGAATATAGTGAAAATAGGGGGTTAATTTGGTTTTTTTAACTGATGATAAATATCCGAAAACGAAACTTTTGGAAAATATTTTCAGTTCGTAATCCTCAAAAATATACCAAAATTTTTTCAAAATCAGGAAGGAACTTTCAGAAAATTTAAAAGTATTCTTCTTCCCCAATACAGGAAAATATACCAATTTAAAACTTTCACTATCAAAACCATCCCTCGGGTACCGAAACTCTTCCCAAGCTTCCAACTCTTTATTAAATAATAGCTAACCGCAATAGATATCTTATGCTGTGCTGAAAATCCGATCCCCGCGATGGATCCTCGCTTTTCGAGAGAGAATCCAATCGGGTAATATCTACGAGCTGACCCGGAATTAGCCGATTCAGGCGACACCTCGCGCCGCCGAGGCCTGCATTCTTTACTACATGTTGCCAAATTTCATAAGCCGCGTCGTCCGGCAGGATTTTCAGTATTCTAATTTAATGTTAAGAACTGGATGCATCTTTTTCTTTCGATAACGGTCGGCGATCAATTTATAGCTATTCTTGCTTATTTAGATTATATTTCTTTTATCCGTTGATTACCTACTCTTATTAGCCAGTTGAAATGTCAGGAAATTTGTGTCAATATTTTAATTGCCGTACAAGTCGAAGAGACGATAAAGTAAAAATGTTCAAGTTTTCTTATAAAGATGAAGAAAAATGTAGAAGGTGGATTTTAAACTCCGGTAGGTATATGTTCCTATTCCTGTACGCGAGAAAGAATGTTAAATTATATATTTTTTAGTAATTTACAAGTAGATACATACCCAATTCAGCTTCAAACCTACTTTTCGATATTTTTAGGACATTTTTACGTAAAAATTGAAAAATGTTTCGCATAAACATAGTTATGATATTTTGACAATTATTAATTTTGTATTAATAAATCTTACTTCATCTTATTTAACTTTAAAATTAAGGGTGAGTTTGTGTACCGTTGTCTATTCCGAAAATTTGAAGTTTGTAAATAATCCATTTTTTTATTGCGAAAAGGCTATATTTTATGGATTTTACATTTCATTAATCTTAGTTAGCCATAAGTGTCTAGAAAACAATCGCTACATACTTGCTGACATATTAAA
Organism: Listronotus oregonensis; assembly: GCA_019359885.1. Lineage (NCBI taxonomy): Eukaryota > Metazoa > Arthropoda > Insecta > Coleoptera > Curculionidae > Listronotus > Listronotus oregonensis. The sequence goes on along the minus strand of JAHBCN010006297.1, from coordinate 12,088 downwards.
CTCGTCATGGTAAACTAAGATTAAATGAACCTAAAGGCAAAGAGAATAATTTGCGTTAGCTATTATTTTTTTTTGCTAAAGGCCATAGTAACATTTTTGCATGAAAGATGTGATCGGTGATATTTCGAGAACTTCACATTTCAATCAAACTTACATGAACTTACCTTTATTTGTGAAGATAAAATTATAAAATTTGGGAGTTTGAAATATGACGTAGGTCATTTTTAATAAAGAATTTAACCTTCATTTAATGAAAAATGGTTCTTATAAAAAAAATGGAAATTATGCCTGTTATGCTTGAATACATATTTTACAGGGTCTTCCAACGAGGGCTTATTTTTGACCTTCCTTGTATTTTTGGAAAAATCCAAAATAGCTAGTCGATATATTTTTTCCTGTGAAATTCAGAATTGTCATCAAAAAAGCATTTGAGCCAAAAACAAAAGAGTTACGCTATGGATAGTGTGTTTTTTAAATTGAACATACCGATTTTTATACGATTTTTGAAAAAAATGCATTTTACTTCCCTCGTAACAGGAAGTATTGTAATCGTGCAAAATTTGACATATCGAAATATTTGTCAAAATGCACGTTTTGGACCTCCTAGATTCCAAAAAAACGTATTTTCCCATTTCCGTCGCTCTGTCTGTCTGTAGTCTATAGTCTGTCTGTTGGCGCGATAACTCAAAAAATACTTTACCAATCGCAATGAAATTTTGTATGTACATCGTGTGTTATTCGATGAAGAGCCCTATTGTTTTTCAGCTTTCTACCCCGTCATCCCTCGACGCTACCCTTATAAAATTCAAAATTTGAAATAGTAACCCCTATTTTGTAACTCACTCTTGGATAGCCAATAAAAAACCCTTCACAATCTGGCCATTTTTAAAATTTCACAACCTACTTCTTACCCTGCAATAAAATAAAACCCCATTGTTCAAATAATAGTAGCGCACCGTACGGCAAGCTATTCGATAGTAAAGTAAGGAATTATTTTAGAAATGAACGTATTGAATGTTTGATCGCACGGCGCGGCGGGCCGACGCGTATCGAATATTATCGATCGAAAAGAATTGCGTGCGGCGTTTTAGCTATTGTAAATTAATGCATATGACATACAAATTATAGCGAGGGAAGTTTTGGGTAAACAAATTTACCGTTTTTTTATGTCCTTTTTTTATTAGAACATTCAATGTTGTTATGCTGTTTTTATTACATTTCAATGTTTTATCAATAATTTTAATTTTAATTTACGTGGCTTAAACGATGGGCTAATGTAGGTAATAAAGGTAAAATTACCTTTAAATACTTCAAAGTCAAAAAATGTTTGACAATTTTATTTTGTCAACATGAAATACTCCCTAGTTGAGAGACTACAGATTTTCACTCTGTCCTATAAATACCAAATGTAGTTTCCCGTCTAAGAAGTATTTTCTCCTTTCGACAAAAATCAATTTGTTAATTTTTTTAACTTTGAAATATATAAAGGTAATTTTTACCTTTACTACCTCTACTAACCTTTTGTATATTTTAAGCAGGTTAAACCTAAATTTTATTATTAAATTATTCATAAAACATTGAAATGTAATAAAGACAGCTATCGCAATACTGAATGTTTTAATCAAAACGCATGTAAGAAAATGCATTTGTCCCAAAAACCGTATAAAAAATGGTATCTTTCATTTAAAAAACACCCTATCCATAGCGTAAGTCTTCTGCTTTTGGCTCAAATGCTTTTTTGAAGACAATTCTGAATTCCACAGGAAAAAATACAATACATCAAATGGCTATATTGGATTTTTCCAAAAATACAACGAAGGTCAAAAATAAGCCCCTGTTCAGTCCTCGTTCTAAGACCCTGTACCCTGTACCTAACACGGTGCTAAAGTATTTATGTTACAAAGCCGGAAAATACTGTTTAGCTGGTTAAGGCAAGCAGATTCTAGGGCGAACCTCGTTACCTAAATATCGATATCATAAAACACCTTATTTTTAGAAAAATAAAATATAGAGCATTTGTGCATCGTATTTATTTAGCAAGTAAACAATTTTTCAATGAATTTATGCACATCTATTCCCTTGGAACAAGTCTTAAAAATAAAATAATAGAAGAAAATTTACTGTGGCTAGGTAATAAAGACGATACATGTTACAAACACAAATTATTTTTTATTGCACATTTTGTTTATACAAATTTGTTCAAGTTTTGCAAATGGTACAAATGCTCTAACAAAAGTTAGAAAACTTAAAAAGTAAATAAAAAATATTAGTTCATTGTGTGTGTATTATGCTGTTCACAATTTACTTACCGACATCGACACTCTTATGATATGTACTTAGGCTACGTAATCACTTTGAAAATTCAACATATATAAAAAAGTTTGCAAAGTACTGGATATTTTCAACATCTCAGCGATATGAAGACGATTAAATAAAGAAAATATACAGAGGAAATCAAGTTGTAACTTTAGCATAAAAATAAGACTTTGCTGTTCATAGCACTTCCTACAGGGTGATTGAAAGTTTTGGAACACCTTTCGCAATATAATCCTTATGGACTTATTTGCTCCAAAAGTTTGAATCACCCTGTAGGAAGTACTATGAACAGCAAAATCTTATTTTTATGCTGAAGTTACAACTTGATCTTCTCTGTATATTTTATTTTTTTAATCGTCTTCATACCTCGATCATAAAAAAAAGTTACAGCCATTTAATACAATATATTTTTGCTAAATAAATTAATAAATGAGTAACAACTTTGTTATTTTGAATGGAATATCCTCCAGATTTTTAATTTATTAGAAAGGGCTTGTTGTCCTGATTTTAAACATACAATATACTTTGTCTATGTTTAGACTAACATTTCTTGCGTTAATGCACTTTTAAACTAATGCCATTGGTATAAGTAGGTATTTATTTGTTTAGTCAACGCCATACAAGGCCTACTATAAAATAAACAATTTAATACACGAAAATTGCGGTCTATTCAGTCGGTTTCAAAAATAAAATCAAAGTGTTATATGTTTTTAAAAAGCTAAAAATGAGGCAAATTAAATACTCTAAAAAGCTCTATTAGTTCTTCCATAAGTTGTATGCCAGCCGTGTCGGAAAACGAAAGATTTTCAAAAACAACCCTGTACCTCATAAACGCAGCGGACTATGAAATATTGATTAATGGCAGGCATCTTTCATTTCACGAAAAAGTAGCACAGTATTGCGAAAACCGCATGCTTCTATCTACTAATAACGTAGATACCCCATAAAATCTCAAAAAAATGGACACCTAACTTTGAAATATTTTCCCAAGAAATAATAATAGGTATCTATGAACTTACTATCTTCTAAAAAAGAGTACCTAGTGTATTGGTTACCAGGTTATGTATTTATGTACATATTATGTATTTATCTAATTAAAATTTAGCTCTACTTATTTGTTTCAAAACGTCCCAACAAAATAGTGTTGTGAATTATTTTACTATACTCCGAGTCCAATATTTCTGTCAGTGACTAATTTAGTTCTGATAGCAATAAATACAAAGCGGAGGGAAATATGACTGTTAGGAGTCCGAACGAAATTTTTAAACTACACGGCTTTGGAATCATTTCTCCTCTCGTTACGAACCCCGTCAGCTGTTGGCACCTCGCTGGAAAATGAATAGATTACAGAATAGATGGCAACATTGCAACGAGCCGCTTGAATCTGTGGCCCGCGAATTTAAATAAATACGTAAAAATCGCAAATCGCTCCCAAATAAAACAGCGCCGCTGTCGGTGTGAACGGCGAAGTTTCTTATAGGTCTTCTATTGCGGTTACCCATTATTTTTTTTGGTCATTTGTATGGTATTTACCCCGGGGTTAGATTAACACATATTGTGAAAGTGGGCCAAATTTTAAAAATTTCCCAAGTAAAGATTAACTGTGTTTTTATATAATTTTAGGTTTTCTTATCCAAAGCATAAAAGAATCTTCTCCTTTATTATTCATCCCATCAAGAACGTTTGGGACCTATTCTTGATTTTGAATTAAATCATGGGTACTTATTAAGGGTGGATTGTTATCTTTTCTAAAAGTTTTCAAATGGATGGGTAATTCGTATCCAAAGTAGCAGGAGAATTGGTACACTAATTGGAAAAGCTATAAGGTAAGCAAAATAAGTAATTCACAATCCTTTTATAGTTCATATAGAATAATTTTTTGACCTGAACGTCGTAACTACAAATGGTATAATTCCGACTTCTAAACTTAATTATAGGGTTTACCTTAATCTTCTTAATGTGCCATACTCTATGCAGGCGTAGGCGCTCTCTCGAAATATCGTGTTGTTACCAATTTACCAGATATGGGGGCCCTCCAAATTCCCTTTCCCGAATCACATGTGAGAGGGTTTTACTGGGCAAAATCTACTCAGGGGTTTTGCCATTGCCTTCTGTGAGGTGACAGGCTATAAAAAAGGTCAATGGACAGTGCGGGAATCGAACCCGGGTCTTCACGGCTAAGAGACCAATTCAATTTTCCCAATTTCCAAATGCTTTATTTATAAATTAGAAATTTTACATTCACCTAAAAACTCTACTATATCTATTTACATTTCATATTTACATCTAAGCCTTGTGCAGTTATGATGCAAGGTAGCACAGCCAGGAGGCCAGGGCGAGTGTTAGCTCCTGTGGTATGTTTATAGATGTTCCGGTTTTTCAACTTAGGATGTTTACCGGTTGTGACCTTTCAAACATCATGATTGATTTTAATTACTTTAGATGTTTTGAAGAGCGATGTTAATTATTCTATATTTTATTTTTTTTTGCTTTGTATTTATAGGAAAAAGTTTCCAAAAAACCTATTTAATTTAATCAGGTACGTAGAGTGGCCCTTTAAAACCAAATTTTTGTCTTGGTATGACTTATTTTTCTTTCTTTCTTTCAATTTAGTCAATGCATTTCTCTTTCACTCTACTTTCATGCCTATTTACATACCACTTGCTTTCATTCATTCATTTTGTAACAGCTGGGCTGTACCTTTATATAGTTTTTTGTTTAAAGTCTTTTTATGTTCCACGTGCACCAATTTAATGGTAGGCGTGTCACATCGCAAAACCTAACTAATATGGGGGGTTTTTTTGGGAGTTTTTCTTCAAATAAATATGAAGCTCAGTATGCTGTTTTTGTTATTTGGGATTTTAAGTTATAAGGGAATGGAAATGTGGTGGGATTAGGCTTCATCCCCAAAGTAAAGTCTGGCCTATAATGGTTTGTGTTTTAAATTGTCCGTGTTGTCTTAACCGCGTCAAGTCTCTAGTAAAAATAAGGGTTTTCGGTTGTGTTTGGCTGAGAGGGGGGTACGCTGCTACACCACCAGCTCGCCACTACTCTTGTAATCGTTGAAATTAGGCTAAGTTGGGCTTGGGTTTGGTTGGGGTGCTATTACGCAGACGATTGGGAGGAAGTTCAGGGATAGTGGTTCTACCGCGTGATTATGGAAAATATTTTTAAATCTGTATTGTTTCCTACAGGTAACCGTAATGAACGTAACCCACCTAGTAAAGTAAAATACCTTTCTACTTAAACCTTTTTTGGATCAAATTTTTTTTTCCTTGTCATCCCCCCAACCAGTTAAAAAAATATTAACAGTTAGTTGCTGTTAAAATAATAAAATAAATTGCTAATTTAATTTGTTCAAGAAAGTCAATTCCCAAAACTTTTTTGAAATGTAAAATTTTAAAAATTTTGATATTCTTGCTCACTAATATTCTGAAAAGGGTTTTTACCCTTTTGGGTTTTTTTAAACAAAACGAAAATATATCTGTGGTAACATTATAAAACATGAAATATAGGAATTAAAATACTACTTGTACAGGGGGGTTTGAAAATGACGATGAAAAAAAATTTAAAGTACGATTCTACATAAAAAGATATGAAAAAAGTTCATATTATAATAGGTTCGAAAATGCTTCCAGGGGGAGCTACAGGCCCTTGAAAATGATATCATAAAAGTGGTTTCTATTTAAAAATTTTGGATCCCACTTGCAATACAGGTAATTTAATAATTTAATTAAATTATGTTTCTTTAAAAATTTTTACGTAAAAAGGTTCCCTTGGTATAAAAACGGATAGTCAAAAAGGTTTTTAGATAAAAGGACTTAAAAAGGGCGACTGCAGTGCTAAATAGTAAAATGTAGTTATTCTTTTACACCCATTGCCAAAAACTGGTACTTTTTTTCCCCACTACATTGGGTACATTTTTTTTATTACCCTTTTGGGTTCCACAAAAAACTTCATTTTAAAATGTAACACATAAAAACCAAGGGTTTTGAAACAAATTATTGGCTTAATTCAAACTTTTAAACTTGTTTAATAAGCAACTTCACTTTGTCACTTTTTGAAGTGTAGTTGAACAACCCGTTATTGTGATTTGTGTGTTTTTACTATTTAAGAATTTTACTTAAAGCTGAAAAATTAATAATAACTCATTTTAAGAAATGGCACAAATGTATTTTCTGTATGGAAAAGCAATTGGTAACGCTCTCGAAACGCGGAGACGTAACCTGACAGACAAGTTTCATTAATTTCATTAATGGACATAGATGACTTTGTAAACAAAGATCTTTTAAACTAGATTACTCAACAAGTAGCCCTCGAACTGTCGAAGCTAAAGAGATAGTTTTGAAATAGCCAGGTAATCCAGGATGGCTTTGAGGCTAGCTACGCAAGGGGGGTTTTTTCCAAGAGCTCGGTTTTAGAAATTTTATAAAAAATTGTCTTTACCCATACCACATTCAAAGTTCGGGCCCTATAAAACTCGAGATTTCAAACCATGATGAAGTTCTGTCGATGGCTAAGACAAAATGGCACCGACATCCCGACATTATAGGTAAAATATGTTTACTGATGGGGAAAAAATTTACTAGAGACGGAATTATCAATTTTAAAAAAACCACGTATGGGCAGACGAAAACCCACATGCGTTTTTTTGAATCAAGGCCCCAAAGAAAAATTTTCATTAATATCTGGGCGAAAATATTTGGAGACTATTTAATAGGGCCCTACATTTTACCAAATAGATTAAACGGTGAATCATACTTAGAGTTTCTGAAATGTGCTACAAAACCTACTTGATGATGTGCCTTATAAGACGGCGCTCCACCACATTTCAGTCTTAATGTGAGGGCACATTTAAATGAAGTTTATCCTGAGCGATTGATAGGACGAGGAGGCCCTGTAGCTTGGCCACCTCGTTCTCCAGATCTAAATCCAATAAATTATTTTTATGGGGTTACCTGAAATCCTTAGTATACGAAGTACGAGTTCGAAACGTTGAAAAATTAGAGCAGCGGTTTTTTTTTTTTTGAAGTTATAAAAATACCCTTTTTTTAGGAAAAGTTAAAAGATCTATGAGAAAACGAGTTCGGCGATGCATTGAAAAAAAAGGAAATAATTTTCAACAGTTATTATAAAATTTATAATTACATTAAAAAGGATTTTAAAATTTAGGGACAGCGTTGTATATAATTTTGTTATTGATTATGGAAATTTTTTATTAATAAAATTACTATTAAAAAAAAAAAACTGAGCATAAAGTCCGTTTATTGAAAAAAAAAATCGACTATATGACTTTATACCAGAGAAACCTTTTTTAGGTGTAAATGTCCCAAAAAACATAATTTATTTAAAAGATAGCGAAAATACACTCGGCGAATAAAATATGACCCTAAATAATTAACCACCCCTTTGTTCCCACGCCACTGGCTGCAATATGGGTCACCTGATATTTTCAGAAAGTGACCTTGAATCACTCTAACTTATACGTAAAAGTTAATTCCTGTATTGAAAAAAAACACTTTTATGAAAACCACCTTTGGGGGCCCGTAGCTCCCTCTGGAAGCATTTCCGGACCTATGTTAATATGAACTTTTTTTTATATCTTATTATGTAGAATCATACCTTAAAATTTTTTATCGTCAATTCCAAACACCCTGTATTTGAATCAATTTTATTTAAAAAAAAATAAAAAACAATCCACTGAAACTCAGGCACCATTCAGTTGAGCTCAGAAAATGACTAAAAAATGTCATTGAAACGTCAACCCCAAACTTTTGTTTTTTAAAAAGTCAAAAAAAGTATAAAACATAACAATTTTAAACAAGTGATAAAAATCATTTTTGGTATGGAAAAGCTTTTAAAAAAAAATTTAGGTACACTATTTTGTTTTTTATGTTTTTTTTTTTAAATTTCTTAAGCTTGTTATAAAGGCAGTAAATGGAGTTAAGGCATTATTTTTTTATGCTTAAAAACAGTTGTGATCATGACCTTACTAAAAATTTTTCGTTCAATTATCATTTTAATCAAAAAAAAAATTATTTTCGGATTGGGTAAGTAGTAGGTGATAAATTAAATGGATAGGTAAGAAACGTGAAACGCAGGACAGAGTCACCCTAAAAGAGCTAAATGTTATAGCAGGACTTAAAGTAATAAGCTATAACCCAACATTAAAAAAAGTATGCTACATCCCATTACTATTTTACAAGACATACCGAAGACTCTGCGTAAACAAAACCACCTACCGGACAAATAAATCTATCCTTAAAAACCCCCAAAAAACAATTTAAACTTGGAAAGGCATAGGTTAATAGCATCTTATGCGGCACCTACACACAAAATTAAGTTGACACGTTGGGGCCCCTGCAAAATTTAACAAAAACTACCCTTAATTAAATATACCGTGTGATCCAGGAGCATAGCTCCCTTTATTTTTGTCCAATATTAGGGTAAAAAAATTTAACCTAACGATTTATATAATATAAGTTTATGTTTTTTGATAAGTCATGACCCCCTTTTTCCGAAAACGACCAGATTTTTAATTTTTTCAAACCCCCCCCTTTTAAAAAAATACATTTTTGATTCCTGGGAATTTCCCGTTAACAAACGGCCCCCCATTGATATCACATTTTATTAAAATTAAATTGAATAACCTGATGGTTCAATAATTTTAAAAAAACTTGATTCCATTGGAGCTTTTAAAGCTAATATCCCCAAAAAAGTGGCATATACAAATTAATTTATATGAATTGTAGTTTTTTTTTACGGAGATTTTTCACTTTTTTCCCGGACATCTTGTATAGCATCACTTTCATCCACTTGTTTTCCCCGAAGATTGGAGGAAAAAGGGTATCCACATTTTTCAAACAGTTGTGTCTGTTAACTAATACTTTAAAAAAGTTAGCAATTTGTCAAAAAAACAGATAATTTGATCAAAAAAAGGGTTTTCGTCAATTCTCTGGTACATTTTAAAAAAAGAAGTTTGAAATTAGTACAATATAGGAAAAACAAGATCATAATTCAATATGAACTATGTGAAAAAAGGTTAATACTTGCTAGTGTTTTTTCTGCATACTTTATAGCCTATATCTTGGAACTAAAAAATAATTAAAATTTCAACATATCAAAAAAACGTGTTTTAAAAAAACTTTCAAAATATTTTTTTTGTTAAATTTTTTTCTTAAATTTTTTTTGAAGGTGTAATTTGTTTATAAATTTAATCGGTAGTTGCCTCGAAAGTTGCCTCCCCCCCGTTTTAAAACCAAATTTGGTATAGGGTTTTTTTTGATCGCTGATTATGTCTAAAAAATTTTTTTTTAGCAACGTTTTTTTTCGAGATATTTATCATCAAATTAAAAATAAATTAACCTCATTTTCACTATATTCCCCCTTTTTTGTACATAAGTTTTTTTTTTTACCGCATATAATATTTTATAAACACCTTTTAAAACCTTTTTTTTATTTATTTTACCCCTTTTTCCATTAAATTGCTCATTGAAACCCCCAAATTTTATACTTTTATCTTATTTAGCATTAAAAGTAAGGGTAAGTTTGTATAAAGTTGCTTATTAAAAAAAATTTTAGTTTTCAAAATATTGGCCCTATAATATTCTGGTCTATGGCTCTTAAGTTTTATTAATAAACAATCAAGTACTACAGAATTTTTTAAAAATATAAAAAATAAAATTTTTTTTAAAGTTTTTTTAAAAAATTGGCTAATTAAGGAAAATAGGGTATTACTAAAAAAATACTTTATTTGTTTAAATTTTAGGTGGGGAAATGATAAAGAATGGTATTACATTCCTCTACAATGTAGTGTCAGGTGTACTAGAGTTTGTGGGATTAGTGAAAAAGAAAACCACACGAACTATAGGTTATGTAATAAGCACTGGCTTTAAGTTTGTAACTGACTCAATAATTAAATTCTTTCCGTGCCGACCGACAGACAGATCGGAACTCAATAGTTATGCTGATGATATGCTTCAATTGGTGGACATGCAATCAGAAAAGTAAGTATGCTTTCAACAACTTGTGGTCTAAGAGCTGAAGCCGAAAAATCTCGTCATCAGTAATATGGAGTTTCTCTCGTAAAACATGTTAATTTAGTATTGTTTAAAAATTTGTTCCCGCAGGCTGACAAATATTGGATGGGGTGCACAAGGTTTAAAGTGGGGAAATTTTTGGGGAAAAAACTCATCGAAAATATGCCTCAAAATTTTTTCCCAGGTGAAGGTTTAAGCGCCTTAGCTGAAATCCCAAAAAGGCTACACTAGGGGGAACAAAAAGGGGTGGCGGTAAGGATAAAAGGGGGAAAAAAAAGAAAAAAATTTTCACGATAATATTAATTTTTTACCCTTTGAATAATTTTAATAAAAAGGATACATTATAGATCCCAAAAGGGAAAAATTTTTAAAAAATGAATATTTTTATTTTACATTCCTTTGAATTTAATAAAAAATTTGGGAAATTTATTGTATCAAAGGGGTTTTTAAATTTTAAAAATTTTTTTTTCCCCATCATTAAGAAATTTTACCTGATTTTTAGATGGTTTTTTTCAGAATAAAAAATATTTTAAACCCTATTTAAAAAAAAAAGGTTTTTTTAAAGCCCTTAAAAAAAAAAAAACTATTTTTCATGACAAACAATTGGTAAAAAATCCCGCTTTAAATTTTTTTTCAGGGGGAAAATGCTTTCCCCCGTCACTTTAAATCGGGAGAAAAAAACTTTTTCTAAAAATAAGGGGGCCGAAAAAGAAACCCTCTTTTTAGGTTATTTTTTTTTTTGGGGGGGGGGGGAATTTCCCTTCCCCTTTTCAACCCCGGGGGCTCCAAAAAATTTTTTTAAAATTTTTTTTTTTTAAAAAAAGCAGTAGTTTTCGAGAAAATAATTTTAAATTTAATAACAAGTCAACATTGAAAAGATAATTGTTTTAGCATCTTTAAATTTTTATTGGCCATTTTTTTTGGGAAAACGTCATTTTTTCCAAGCACAGCTTTTAGTTTTTGGTAAGGGTAACCCTACGAAGGGGGGGGAGGGGGGTGGTTTCAAATAACGAGAACATTTACATTTAAAATAATCCTTCTATTTTACTTATATACTTTTTAATTTTACAAGTGTTTAAAATGTTGGCCTCCTGCTTCCATGCAGTCATACAGGTTTTGTTCAAAACGGTTTCGGACGTTCTGAAGCATTTCAGGTGTAATGTTCCGACATTCATCAATGATCCATTGACGTAAATCATTTGCTGGTTAGTTTTTAAATTTTACTCTTTAAGTTATCCCAGGAAAAAATCTAACGGGCCCAAATCTGGTGACCTTGAGGCCCTTCCGGTCCCTTTGTTCGACCCCCTCTGCCGGGGAAAAGTTAGATTCAAATACTGACGAAAAACAAAAGCATGTGGGAGGTACCCCATCTTGTTGAAATGTCAACTTATTCGCATTGTAACAGTCATCTTGCTCAACAATTTCTGTCAATGCGGGATCGACAGTGTCTTCTAACAAGTTCACTTGTCCTGTTAGATTTCCTGGTAAAAAAAAGGACCAAAAAAACAATCGCCATGAATTCCAGCCCAGACGTTTAATTTCTCAGGATGTTAAGTGTGAACTTAATGGAATAAGTGCGGGTTTTCGTCAGACCAATACCGACAATTATGACGATTAACAGTCCCGTTCACAAAAACGAACATATCAAAAAAAAAAGTTTAACAATAATTATTTTTATTAATTATCACAAAATTCTACATGTCTATCAAAGTCATCTTCATTTTAAATTTGTG